>AP028430.1:11653529-11740922 GCA_036509395.1 Antheraea yamamai
ATGATATGATATGTTAGACATGATAATAACACCACATTATTAAAAAAATAATTAACATAAAATACTCAATAAATGGTTTATAATAAAAAGTTAACGAAATAAAAATTGCGGTAAGTATATAAACATATCATTAGGTCAGCCTTTAAAGGTACTCCGAAAGATATTATCGTTGTGGAAACGACTTTATCTGGTCACGTTGTAATACAGTTAGTTCTGGTAACAGGAACTCAAAAGTTTCCAGTTTTACTGTTATATTGTCTCCGCGTTGTTGTTAATTTCCACGTGCATTTACGGGATCGATTGGTGAGCAAGACGTTTATGTCAATAAACAGTAATAACAACGCGTTCATATGGATTATATGAATTGTCAACGAATTTATTAAATAAAAAAATGTATTTATTAATGAATCGAATTATTATTTATTTTAAAAATTCTTGCTTATTGTATTTTAGGTTAGTTAGTATAGGTAGTTAGTTAGTTCGTTCGTTTTCCGGCCGATGTATCACTATTCACTTGTAGTGTTCATTGCGCCTCCCATCAGTTCCTCAGAGAGGGCCAAGGTCTTCCCTCTTTAGACTACGAGTCAGGGCTCTGATGAGGGGTCAACACTTGCCGGGTCGGGTAGAAGCAATGCAGAGGCCATTCCTGCCCACCCGGCAAAATGGTGCAAGAAGAACACCGAGGGGATTTAGTCAGTAGAAATCTGGCATTCTCACCTGTACTGCACTGCTAGGTGCAGATCTCCGAGAGGATTCCCCGCGAAAAAAGAAAGGTAAGGTAGCCTACATGTATATATAAATAAGCTGTTAATAATATATTTTTTATTATATACCACTTAGATTTAGATATTAATTTTATTAAATGTTATACTTATTAATTAACTTGAAATATACTTGGATGAGTTAATACGCGATGTGACAAGGCTTGTTACTATTGTTAATTTTTCATCCAGCATTTTTTTGACGACGAGTTTTTGTGAACTTCGCTCTAATGCTATTTAAATAATCTTAAATGACTCGGTGATTGAGCAAAAGTGGAAACTTTTACATACTTTGACTGTCTGATATTGTGATGTAAATAAGAATTGCTATAAAATGGTTTGCTTTATGTGTCTTTCCGTTACTTATTATCTATGTTTCGGTTGCGTACATTTAGCGTATTTATAATAAGTTTTAAAATGATAATAATTGATAAAATATATATTTTAATAGCTGATTTAATTGACATAAATTTCTTGCATAACTTTTAAAACTTCCTTTCTAACGCAGGGTTGCGTGCAGCGCCAGACAGACGCTGCAGTAAACCGGGATCGATGTCCCGATTTAGATGTCGAGTCAAGTGACTACTGAAGCCATTATATTTATAAAATTAATTTAAAGCGTTGACATACAATTTATATTCTTTCCATTATTAATGAACGTATACATAGTTATGACCATTAATACAAACTTGTTTTTTTAAAGAAACTATACAAAAATTAGCTCAAATAACTCAGGCCCGTCGTACACATTTCTTGATTTATATAATTAAATAGCTAAATGGTAATAGAGACACATTATATTATTGGTTATACTTATGTTGTCTTGCTGGATTCGTTCTATTATATTATTTGACGTTACTTGTACATATTATTTTTCTATACACAATATAAAAAATAGAGAAAATAGTTTTATATTATCTCTATATTATATTTTATCTATATATAATATAATTATAAATATTATATTACTTCTATATTAGTATAATTCACTGCTTAATAATACACATTCCCACAACTACTGAAGACGAAGACATAAAATTGTATAGACAATTATAAGATTTAAAATGGAGGACGTGGAAATCAGTGACTTTCTCTCCGAATCTTTAGAAATGGACGTTATTGAAAGAATTAATTCTTTAAACGTTTTGTTAATATAGAGAATGAAATGTGATATGTTATTTATAAAGGATAATTAAAAATTAATCCTTGAGCAAATAAAATAAACAGTTACATTTTATATCTATACTAGCGGGCCCGGCAGACGTTGTCCCGCCCTGATTATAAAAAAAATCCTAGACAAATTATATACCAAAACGTTCCTCGTGAATCACTTTATCCATTGGTGAAAACTGCATAAAGATCCGTTCAGCAGTTTCTGAGTTTATCGCGAACAGACAGACAGACAAACGCGGTGGGGGATTTTGTTTTATACTATGTAATGATTTCATTTATTTAGCTACAGACGTGAAGTTTAGTGAGTACCAAATTAGTCTGTATCAAAAAAATATAAAAATATTTATTTGTAGTTCGTTAATTACAATCAGAATATATATAAACGGATATCAGGAATCAACTTTATAATAATAAAGTATGTTTAAATCGATGTATAAGGAATTAAGATTACTTACTTGAACTTTGTATATAAATTTGTTATTTACAACGGCAGACACAAATTAATACATAATTTGACATTGTTATGTCAGCTCCTGAAGAGATGAAGTAGGACATTGATACATAATAAGTACCTAATTACAATAGATAAAAAATAATAAACAAAATATTAGATAATCACCAATGGTAGCGGTATAAATTAAGTAAATAAATGTATTAATTGCCTTTATATATAGGAATGAATACTTCACATAAATGAAAATCAGTCTATTAAATTGTATAGTAAAAGCATTAAGGACCGTATTCCGATAAACGTTGGTAATATAATAGTGGCCTTAGACATATTTGAATATCTTGGCGCGAATCGGTTGTCCGCCATTGTTGCTGAACCCAGTATGGACTTAATTAAGGAGGGGTATAGGTGGGAAGATCTACTGGAATTTAGAGGATGGCCAGCGACCGAGGTGACCAAATAAGTATTTATTGTAGGGAGCGGGGTATTAAATAAATAAGCGAGATATTCTTTGAAGGTGCCGTGGAATATTTATAAAGTGATGTAAATATATTACTTTTTATCTCTTGTTAGATAATTATGTGCGTTATTAGAATGACAAAATACTTCCGTCTAGAAATACCAAATATTCCTTTATAAGGAAATGGAGATGCATTTTTAGAACGTAATACATATATTATTAATACTTTTCAGACGATTGCAAAATTGTAATACGATATACTGAAAAATCATTAAGTACACAGTATAAAACAAAGTCCCCTTCCGCGTCTGTCTGTATGTTCGCGATAAACTTTAAAACAACTGAACAGATTTTCATGCGGTTTTCACCAGTAGATAAAGTGATTCATGAGGAAAGTTTTGGTATATAATTTGTCAAGGTATTTTTTATAATCAGGGCGGGCAACGTCTGCCGGGCCGCTAGTTTTTTTTACATATTTCGCAATGAGAATATAAGTTTTAAATAATATGTCTATAATTAGTTTCTGTGATGAAAGCATTTTTTTTATTGCGATCTCCCAATTTATTCATGAACAAGGATACGCAAACAGCTCATCACTCTCAAGCAACGATACAATCATATTCTCTCCTATATGATTGTAAATTCTGAACTACAGTACAATAATATTAATGTTTGGCGTCTCGCTGTTTGTTTGCTATGAAATTTGGCTGTTGGGAAATCAAGATGGTAAACTTGCAGTACTTGTAGTGGTCACCAGTACGACCTTTGGGGATAACGCTCATATTTTGTAGTTTGAAATATACATTTGTACCAAAACATTTAGGTACGTGCCTATTTGTACACATTTTAATCTACCTAAATATAGTTATTGTTTTTGTGCCTTTGATTTTAAATTAACCGATGCATTGAAACGTATAAATTATTCCCGAGCACAAATGAACCAGAAACACGAGCCATAAATCTGTTAACGTGATAGATTAAAAGTACACACCTATTATTGTGTTTGCCTAGTCAACGGTGAGTGTAAATTGTAATTAAAATAGTTTATTCTAATCTTATATTAAACCATGGTGAGTTTTTTCACATCTGTACTTCGAAAATACTGTGGTTTATGGTACAAGAGATCAGCATATAATATTTTTTCTTTATTTTACGATAAACCATCTTAGTACCTATGTTTGTTCCTAGTATTTGATTAATAAACAAAAGAACTGTCTTATCGTATATATACATATATGTATGAATATGTTACACAAATGATGAATATGGGTTTTGTACTATAGGTAATCATATAATTTCACACACGGTGTTTAAACTACGCATGGCTTTTATTACGGCAACTATTCAGTTTATAGATATATCTTAATATATATATTTCTTGTGTGCGTGTGTATGTGACTGAACTCCTCCTAAACGGCTGGACCGATTTCAATGAAATTTTGTGTGCGTATTTCAGTGGATCCGAGAATGGTTTAGATTCACAATTGGACCCGGTAGGTGGCGCTGCGGTTGGCTTTTAGGGATTTCATTTTTTATTGCCACGGCAGGACAAAGTCCGCCAGGTCCGCTAGTATCCATATAAATCTATATTTGACATACCGACACGACTAAGAATTAAGCTCATGACACAAAAGTCAGTCAAATGCAATGTTCTAATTTGGGATCACTCTACTCAATGGTAAGGGTTACTAACATTGCATCACGAGGCTTGTCAAAATATTATAGGTATATCTCAGATGCGATACAGTTATATAAGAATTATTGTATAACTTAAGAAATTATGCATTTGTTCTTATTTATAAATAAGAGTAATATTATAGTTTAGACTCACATAAGCACTTTCTTAGGGACGCAGTTTTTTATTTATTTTGATGTGTAAAAAATTAAAATCGCCAATATATACAGTAATAGTTATATACTATTATTAAATTCATACAGCGCATCGTAGGTTGAGATCATAAAGGCGATTCCGCTTCGCTATTGAACTTGGTCCACAACAGAAAAGGCCGCGGAGTTTACTGCAGGAATATAAATTAAATGCTTACGTTTCGCTTGCCCCGCATCGCTAGTTTAATTAAGCTTCTCCTTTGTGGGCATGTGCGTAATAATTAAATGTCTTTTATTCTAAGAGACAACTTATAAAGTATTGCCTGAACTGGTGCGAAGCCGACTGGACTAGTCTTCATAAAAAAAATATTAAAAGAATGTAATAGGAAATCGGTCGTTAGTAACCATAGAATTATGAAACCACTTACACTCTCGCAGGTTTGTTACTCTATGTTATTAACGACTATTCAAATTTATAGAAATTATAAAATAACATTAAAAAGGCGATAAAATAGAAAAAAATGATAGATTACTCGTGGAGTTTGTTAGTAGTGACTTTGAGTGATGTGAAATTTGTTTAAAAAATTTACGAAAATATGAATTACGTAATTAAGTTATAATTAGGTACGTTTATCGTGACGTTTTTGTAAATTGACTGTCTATAACAATTACACATATGACAGTAATAATTGTTTTTGTAATCTAGTACAAAGACTGCCCGCAACCCGCAATGAACAGGAAAAGGAATAACGCAAATATATCTAATAAACATAGGTAAAGTGATAAGTGTCCAACCGTGAGTTCGTTTTGATAATAGTTTCACATTCATTTTCATATAAGTATTTATTCCGAAGTAGGGGAGAGGTGGCATGAAAGGGACATTTTCGATTTTGAGGTCCTAGTAAGTGATTGAGAAAATATTTGGAACAGGTTGGAGTCGAATAGGAAGGATTTATTATTAAACTATTGAAGTGAAATGCAATAATTGTCATTAATCAAGTCTTAGTTATTTATTTTCGTATTTTAAAAAAATGTTTTTTTTGTCCCTTTCATAAATTGCCTGTATTGAAAGGGACGCAGTAATTTATGAAAGGGACAGTATCAAATTCGAGGAAATATGTTACAATAACTACTTAAAAATCTAATTGAAAAGTGGCTGGAACGAACTGTTATACCGTTTTCATCTTAAAGATTGATACAATTAAACACTTTTATATAAACTTAAACAGAAATCAACAATATTAAAATATTTTTCTCAGATATATAATGAACTTAAAAAAATTTAATAGCTTTTCTTAAGACACTTATAATCAGTCTCCTTATAATTAACAAGAAATTAAACATATATCAAATAAAAGACTAATCAACAATTCTATACATCTCTTTTTAGACTTGGACAGCACTTGAAAAATAATTATTTCTTTTTTAAATAGAGTTATAATCAGCAGCCTCGATAAAGTTTGATTTACAGTCTTATAAAAATACACTAAGATACCAATCATTCTGGCTTTTAGTGACATAGTGAACAAAAAAAATTAAAAACACCTTTAACGCCACAAGATTCGTGCGCCCATTTCGTGCAAATTTTGCATTGAAACCAATCTTCAGTGCTTTTTGAATATTTTTTCTTACAAACATTACATTGGACATCATGTTCTGTTTTATCTTTTGTAATGCTGCGATTTCTTAATCTTGGAGTAATTTCTTCATTTTCAGAAATATCATTTATTGAGTCAGAATCTTTATCTACATTTGACAACCCATCGCTGCTGCTGCTACTGCTTATGATGTTTCGGGTAACCTTCTTCTTCTTATGACTAATTTTAATACCAGTTTTCTTCTTTTTAGCCTTCTTGTTACTTTTTGTTTTGTTTGACTCCTGATCTTTTAAATTTCTTTTGAAAATTTGTTTCACATGTTTTAAGTTTTGTTTCTCGGTCTTGGTTTGTTTTTTTTTTAAGATATCTATCATATTTTCTAAAAGCAATCTATCTTTTTCAGGGGTTTCAGTTATAATTGCGGTTTTACCTTTACGTTGATTCCCAGTGGTTTTTCGAGGTAAGGCTTTAGGAAATGGTCGAATGGCTTCCGGAGATATAAGGACTTCAGTATGGGAATATCTAGCTTGTGACTCATTTAAAGTAGAGGGTCCAGGTTGTGGTTCATTCAAAGTAGAAGATCCAGGTCGTGTCTCTTTTGTGGTAGACGTTCCAGGTTCCAGGGTTCATACAATCGAAATTGCATAATTCACAAATGCACACGTGTATATCGGAATGAAACGAACTAAACTATTCGAAAACTGGAACCAACATTTCCTATAGTAACTGCAATCCAAAAGAGGCTGCACACGTGCTCTTGGCAATTAACAATAGCACGGCAGTTGATTGCAGCCTCAGGTGTCTATCTTTCTTAGGAATGTTGTAACCTTATAGATTTTATCGGTGTCTTTTGTAAACTGATAATGTAAACAATTATACTAATAATATTACGTGACGTCTCTCTTAATTGTAAAAAAAACCGAGGCGGTCATAATGCCTGCCGACAGAAGTGAAGACTCAAAACAATGGAATTTGAACTGTATTCTCTTTTGAATTGTAAAATTAATTATAGTGTGAATTATTAAAATTTCATAATTTGCAAATTGAAATTATTATCGTTAGTCTCTCTTTCACATCTATTGGCGCTCTATATAATAATTATAGGTATACTTTTTTATACAGTTTATTAATTCGTCAAACATATGAGGGGCTGCACAGATATTCTCAATAAAAAATATCAATATTAGGTGTTCACAGACTGTTATACATGTCGCGAGCCTGGCGTAAGTCGCGCAAGCGCAATACAGTTGGTCACGCTTACTAGCATGTCATGACGCGAAAGTATAAATCTGCCAAAAAAATCCGCTCAACGCGCGTAAAGAGGTTTTTCCCTTCAACATTGTAATGAAGAATATCTGTTGTAAGAAGGTATCAAGGTATCAAGGTATACGTGTTTTGATGTAAACGAACTAAACTAATTTCTACATAAAAAGTTCACACTGTACTTATAAGAGTACATTATAAATCGATTACATTTGCTATCGTAGCCAAAGTGTCTGGCTTAAGCATGAAGGTCAAGGTTTCGATTTCCGTTCGGCGAATAACATTTTTATTCCTTGTCATACGATGTATTTTGTTGATATTTATATCAACTGATCGGGAATAATTTTTTAACAATATTCTATCTTACATCTATATATACAGTTTCTTCCAGGCTCAATCACGTCAAAACTAGGCTGCTTATTATTTGGATTCGATTGACCATTTGCTTTGTTTAAATGCCCAACGAATCGGGTTGGAATCAGCTACTTTTTAATTATAAAGGATTCATAGATATCTCTCTCTCTTTCAGTATAAGACGTAGGTACATAGTTGGAAATATACTCAATGATAGACCGCCTGCCCTCGATCAGATTATAACAGTGGGAAAATATAATCAAAGTGATTAACTTTGTCGAGTTCGGATTTCTACAACAGAGAAGTTTGCATATTTTATGTTACATTTTGGACAGTCTATAATTTGGCATTTTGAAACCAACATTTCTTCTACATTATCTCTATAAAATACATAATCTTGCGATCGAGATTTATTTCATTGGGTATTTACTGTAAGCGAGTTTTACTTCTTGTAGTTTTCGACTTACGAATGGCTGTTTACGAAAATTATTATAATTAACTGGAATATTAAGTATTAAAGATATGGAAAATCCTATTACGCATAATAGCAACAAATTGAAATAGGGATTTGAAATATTTAGATGTCTTAAATTCCTTAAGTAGGTACAGATGAATCAAAACTAGACCAAAATATGCATTTAAAGTTCCTTTTATATTTGCTAAGTTAATGGATGATATGTAGACACAACACTTATCATCAATATCATTACATAGTATAAAACAAAGTCCTCTGCTACCTCTGTCTGTCTGTTCGCAATAAACTCAAAAACTAGTGAACGCATTTTCATGCGGTTTTCTCCATTAGATAGAATGTGATACATTGTCAAAGTTATGATACATTGTCATGATTTGTCAAAGTTATTTTTATTATCAGGCCGGCATAACGTCCGCCGGGTCTCCTACTATAATATATATCTAACGATTTGCACAGTTCGTCCTATACCTATCAAGTTGACCCTAGCCAGTATGATTATATAACTATTCGGCAAACGAACAGGTGGGCCACTTGAAGTTAAGTGATCACCGCCGTCCATAGACACTTGCAACGCCAGGGGAGTCGCAAGTGCGTTACCAGCCTGTATTGGGGAGGGGGGAGGAAGGGAAGGGGAGCGGACGTGGGCCTCCGGCGCTCTCACTGACTGAACGAAACGCGACAATACAATCACTGTTACTTCATGTCGGTGTTTCTCTGGGTCGGGTGGCAGTACCCCGGGCGAGCCGACCCATTCATGCTGAAACCAGTAATAGCTTTAGCATGGTTCTACCACCTACAAATTAAATGATAATGTAACTTACTATGGTAACACACTAAATCTGGACAAGACTGGCTAGTGGCTATTAATGATGATGAATGAAGCTTCATCATTTAATAGAAGCCATAGGTAAGTATTCATAATCGAGAATCTAGATATAATTACCAATTGTCAAGACTCGTTACAGTTTGGATATAAAGCAGATGCTCCAATAAGTTTATCATTACATAGTATACAATAAAGTCCCCTACCGCGTCTGTCTGTCTGTCTGTTCGCTATAAACTCAAAAACTACTGACCGGATTTTCATGCGGTTTTCACCATTGGATAAAGTGATTCATGAGGAACGTTTTAGTATATAATTTGTCAAGGATTTATTTTTAATCAGGGCGGGACAACGTCTGCAGGGCCCGCTAGTTAAATAATATACTAAAATCATGAGATCAGAGACTGGATTTTGTGCAGAGATATTGTATATTTTATTGAAATTGTAATAGAAAATGAGTATATGTGACATGTAATATTTCTGTAGTTTTGTTGTAACCAATGTACATGTTTTGAAGCCTATATTTAATCCTAACGATGTTCGAAATTCAAATTTTTAAAATGGCAATAAATTTCAAAAAATATTTAAAAATAAATAACAAGGATGAACTTTCATAAAACCGTTATGGTTGTTGCCCGGCTGTATGTCGATAAATGTATTTAGTACGTTCGTGAAGAGTTCAAATTAGGTAGTGTCATATTTGCTCTGAACGTGAGAGTGCGCTGAACTCGTGACAATGCCTGTTGTATTGTTTTAAGAATCGCACAGTTCTCATAAAACATTATTAAATGTTGAAGCAGAAATAACAACGGTTGATAATCGAGTAATACTAAACTGCTTTTTACAGTAGATTTATGGAATTCAATCTAAGTTGCCTAAGAAAACGGGGTATATCAAACCAAAAGACAAATTGAGGAAAATTCGTAAAGCCAATAGCCTGAACATTTACCGATGTGCGTCTAACTCGATTTTGATTAGGGTTATTTTGAGAATAGAAGCTTATAGTTAGACAAAAATAATATTAACCTTTTTTCTTGATTCCGGATATAAAACTCACTATCGCAAAAAACAGCAGATGAGTCTTCTTCCTTTAGGCGGCAGCAAAGAGGTAAATAAAATTGATGCCTCCCTTGTTTATTGAGAATAATCTTTGGAACGGTTAAACCAATTTGTACGTGATTTTTAGTAGACTATAGAGGACTTTTCAACGTAATATCTATGAACGTATCTTTACGTTTGTCGTAGGGGGTAACCAGTGATAATAAAATTGAACAAAGGTGATTTAATATTGGTAAAATTACAATTATATAAATAAAAGACTGTCAATAAGTAATCCAGATAAAAACACATAATTCACGGAAAATCCCGGACAACATCTAGTGTAATATTATTGTAGTAAAAACAATAGAAAGTAAGTAGTTTATGGTCTTCAGTACATCTAACGTATGAAAATAATAAAAGTATAGGGACGAGGTATCTAGAGACAATTTTTAAATTAAACGCTGGCACTGATAATATCATGTACGACTTTCAGAAAGGATGGAGGAAAATAAAAGATCTAACTTCGATTATGTTAACTTATAAACGCTTTAGCAGTACATCAGCTGCATTACGGCACTTTTTTTTATTCACACTGAGTAGACGTGTTTATATAAAACCAAAATAGAGCACGCTCAGGGAATTAAATTAGAACTGAACCAGCAATACAAATAAATATAAACTTTAATTACAAAATAAAACTAAATTAAGAAATTTACAATAATAACTAATTTTTAAAATAATAGAAATAATGCGCTAAAATAATAACAATGCGCGATATTTGTCAGTTGTTTGTCGGTCCGTTTATGATTTGGAACAGGTAACATTTGGTAGTCACGTGACCGGTAGGTTTTTGAGCAGATCGCACCTTATCAAATATTTGTTACTATTGAATATAACTGTAATTATGTACAAATCCGAACCCAGAACGTCGGTACACTTATACGGGATTGAATTAAAAATACCCGAGTGTATGCGGTAGAAAGCGATTTTAATAAACATTAATTACAATCATACTATTTCACGGTTACAAAACGATAGCATGTTCATATTATGTGCAGTGCCATCTCTTGACAACAATGATAAACAAATGCATTAACAGTATATACAAACCACAGCTGATGAATACATGTGTGTCGCTACAAATTAAAAATGACGGTAGATTAAACTGACCAGTTATTATCATGATCAACGAACAGCAAAAACTCAGATTGAATTGTAGTTCGTATCAAAACAAGGTTCGTGGTAACCCTGACCCAAAAAAACTCGAACAGTGAACTAAAGTCTAAAGGATTACGTCATCGAGTTGTACATAAAGCTACGCTTGTTCCGTTCAGTCATCAAATTATCTTTCTTAATCACTTAAAACAGATACGGCAACTTCGCAACGATGTTTTTATAACCGTCCGTCCGGATCTATTCAAGTCGGTCGTGTACTTTCTAAAGTAACATTTAGTTAATGAATTATCACTTTTGTTCAACGGAATAATAATTAATCACCTTTTATTACTTTGCTTTTATTTGTCTGTCTATTCATGGATAGAGTTAAGTAACTACTACGAGTTTCAACTTCGATCAACAATAACTAGATATCGGGTCGGTGAGAAAAATACGTCTCGGTAAATAACAGCTCACTTGAAACGTGAGCTTTTATTTTGTTTAGTTTGTTTGAAACACAGCCAAATTAAGCACGTTTCACAATGCCGCAGTGTATTCAAAAGATGCAAAAATAATACCCGAAAAAGCAATTTAACGGCCGGAGTATCTTACTTTCGCTAAATACATGTTGAATAAGTTATATTTTAAGCTTTAAAGTAACAAATAAAATCAAATTTTTAACAAAATTACCGACTTTAAACCTGTGGTACAAATGTTTGGCCAAGGCTCGCCAACCACGCACAAACACGCATAATAACGGGAAAAACTACATTATTAATTGCTTGTTAAGGTTGAATTCCACTAAATGTTGTTTATGTAGTCTTTTCATTTGTAAGTGACAGGAGTAATTTATTGCTTTGCTGGTTTTATCGTAAGTATTAGATAATATTTTGAACATTTGTGACTTTATTTCTAGGTGTCATGGTTGTAATTAGGTTGAACTTAAAACTGTTTTAAAACTTTTTTCTCCCTTTCTTAGTAAACAAATAGCTACATAAGTATATATTTACGCTGACAGTAGTTAGCTTCGATTTTTGTACGTGACCCTTTATCTAGTTATTGTTGATCGAAGAGTTTCAAATAAGAAAATAACTGTCAGACCGCCATCTTATTTTCCGTTTCCCATTCAACCTGAGTAAAAAAATTACGATCAGAAATTATGCTAGATGTCATGTGACTGGCCATAAATCTATAAAATAGATCCTTATTAAAAGTTTATTATTATTCGGATGCGTAGTAGAATAATTGTTGCAAAATGGCTACCGCGTTTGATTATCTTTGACTATGGATATAGAGAAGTCTTTACTGACTTAATTTGTAAGTAATATTGCTTTATATTTATATCTACATGTAATTTAAACGTTTATTTTAAAGTGAAACTTTTATTACATCGTCTCAAACTTTTTCGTCTGTGTGTTGCATGTCGCGTGATGGTCGGCCGCGGAGTAGGGATAAAGTGAAAGGCGCTCGTCAGAGCAGCCAGGGCCAAAATATGGCGGCGCCTATAGTTCGCAGCAGCTGACCGTGTAGTGTATAGACTATTATTAATTAAATATCTATAGTGTGAAAAAAAGTTTCACTTTTACCGTGGTTTCATAAAACCACACAATCCTTTTTTTATATAATACTCATTTAAATTATTATCTTTGTATATCCAATAAAAATAAAAACATTTGTTTTACGTATGTGGTGCTGAGTTGTAACTTTGAAAAGTAGGGTGCGAAGTTGGTGCAGACGCTAATTAGTTTCTCATTTGAAAATAATAGTATCTCCAAACATAACTCTATATATCCATCGGATATTGATCCCACATCGTTTCGAAGTAAATATTACGTGGAAACGATTTCAATTGGAACATAAAAAATACAAAATATTTTAAATCTGAGGAAGGACAATTGAATAAACTTATTTGCATTTCCGCTTAATTCTTGGATACCTTTACTAATAATGTACCTATAGCTTTGATCGAGCTGTTCACCTTGTATTTTGTCGCCAATCTACCTTTTATCGAGTTTTATACATAGTTATTTTATTAATAGCTCGTGTCCGCGACTTCGCTTATTGACTTGATTATTCTGTAATTATAATTCTGTTATTGTTATGGAATCTCTAATACACTTTTACTGATTTTGAATTGTTCTCTGTTGATTCTTATTATTACTGGTTAATTCTTATAGAAAAGCTTAAGGTTACGGTCCTAGATAATAGCCCTGGTAAGCTAAGTCCAATATTAACCTATAAAACCGAACAGACAGTACATAAAAACACTGGTTGAAATGACTCTCGCATCACCTATCGTACGATGATGGTGCTATGTAAGAAAATTTCACGCAAGTGCCAAGAATATCTGTACAAACTTTCAATGAAATTGGTTTAACAATAAGCGTACATAATTTTTATAGAGTACTAGCAAGCGCCCGCGACTTCTTCCACTTTAGATTACACTTAGTAATGAGTTATAGTTAAATGAATAGCTTGAAAACTTGCCCAACCTTTGTGGTGATCGGTCAAACGATATTATATCTTTATATATAAATTTCTTCTGTACGTGTGTATCTAACTGAACTCCTCCTAAACGGCTGGACCGATTTTGATGAAATTTTTGTGTGCATGTTCCAGAGGATTCTAGAATGGTTTAGATTGATTGGATAGACAATTGGACCCGGTAGGTGGCGCTGCGGTTGATTTTTAGGATTTTTTATTCAAGGCAGGACAAAGTCCGCCGGGCCCGCTATTATATATGTAGATCTTAGACACACAGACATTCATTTTTGACGTGATAACCGTCTTATAAATTGATGAACACCGGCTGCACGCATGAAAATACATGACTCATGTTCACGTTCCGCCTGAGCCGAGCGTGTTAACGAGAGCGCGGAACAAGCTATAGAGAGGCGCGATCGCCCTAAGCGTTCGGCTTATGACGCATCTATATGTCTATCTACCTAATTCAATTCATAAAAGTATGCAATTTTTCATTAATGTTTTTTATGACATTATCACGTAATATTGTCGTCCGTAAACCGACTTTACAGTCAACCAATTTTTTTTATGTATAGAATACACATACATTAAAAGTATTTTATTAAGAACTTGTTTGTAAATTCAGAATGTTTTAAATATATTTTAAGATGAAACGGGCATGTGCCCGGAACACCTGCCGATGCTTAATGCGATGCAAACTGTTCCGATACGTATTTGCGGGAAGCAGATGTTTCGACACGATAAATGATCCACGGGCAGTTGTTATGTTAAACGAGATTTTTTGTGGCCACTTTCTTTTAAATGTTCTTAATTTATTATACGCTATTAAAGTGAGACCTCTGTTTCTTAGTTGCGACCTCCTGTTGTTAAATAATTCGCAGGCTCGTCTCTTAAATGGGTTCGGCATTCCGATGATTATTATAAAACCTTATTGGCAAGTCACTTGTTTTTTTAGTTATTAATACTATATAGGATTTAGCGTTTAAAATTTAAATTTTTATATTTTATTTAAAATTTTAAGCGGCTAAATCTCACCTGATATTCAACGATGATAGACATTCAACGATGGTTTAGAATAAATACACTAAAACTTAATTGGGAATTGGGTTTCCAATGTAGCTGCCGGAACATAAATATAGGTTCTTGGCGACGGATTTCCAAACTGATAGCGGTAGCTAAACAGGAGGGCCTGGGAAAAGCCCAAACACCATGCTATGGTTTCATCACGATATTTTCCTTCATTAAAGGTTCTAGTTCATTGGTAAAGTTATTTCGATCTAACCTAAGCTATTTCGATCGACTCGATGTCCGAACATGCTGAGCCATCATCGCTTCAAAAGTTTTATATACGAGCGTCCTTCCATCGTGTCCCGTTATGTATGTATTAATTAATTATTAATTTTTGGCCGCTGCACTGTTCCACATGAATCGAACGTCGCAGCTACAAATAGGGATTAATCAATCAATCGACGATAATAAAACATGGATACTCTATTTTGCCATACGATTTAATAAACTGAATAAGAATTTTAGCTTTCTCTCAATAACCTTATTATTTTACCAGGTAGTCTCTCTTAAGAATATTCCCTTCATAATATGAATACACTAACCAATTCCTGTCACCTTCGTTAGACATTAATGTAAAACAAAAGATCAATGGAATCCAAAAGATAAGTAACTAAGAACCATCTACGAAAAATGTCCCATCGAATGGTGATACTCGTATACCGATTCAGTAATACGTAAACTAATTTAAAATCAAGTTGGCTTGCGTTTTGGTGACACGAAATTTGTACTCTTTTCTCGGATCGTATTATGCTAACAAGTTAAACGTGCCTTGTTACGCGACGTATAATAAAGGAATCAGTAAATATTCCATAATTTTGAGCAATATGTATAATTTTACGTTATTCATTATTTCTTACCCAACTTTCGAAGTGTTTAACAAATTAAACACTAGTATTAACGCCTTAAAACACTTTGCATGTACTAAATAATCTAATGGAGTAGTTATGTCTACTTTCTGTCTTCTGGTTGGGCAACGTTGGTGCTGAAATTCCTAAGTACTCTATCTACAATTGTAGCTTACCTTATACGGCTAAAAATAATTGCAACGATTAATAATCACCAAGGAAGTGAGTCAATGCATTAAAAATCAAATTTTAATTCCTCCTTGCCCTTTTTCACTTTTAAAAGGCTTAGAGTGGGGTGTAGGGGGTGTCGAATAACATCATAAGACGAGACATCCAAGCCAACCTCACCTGCACGTGGTGCACCCTGATGAATAACGAACGAGGCAATGGCGAAAGCGGGGTGGTAGGGTTTTACAGCATGACGGTGTCGCAACCACCATGTATATGGCGAAAAATCCCGTCATAATGATTCGCTTCTGCGGGTCGCGTTTCGGGATCAGTCTGTGCATATCCAGCTTTTCGCAGGCCGGCATGACCGCGGCGACCGGCGATAGATAGTGTGTCACTCGGTGGTCGCCATTGTTTTTGGATTGTACCGTGCTTACCATCGGGCATAGTGCAATCATTTAGCCGTGCTACAATAAAATAAAACTTATTGTTATTTTTTTAAATCCAGGCAAAAAGTCACAATGTTACACTAATTCGGAATACTATCGAGAATTATATTTACACTACATACACAAATGTATCACAGCTTATGTGGAATGATTCCAAGAATTTGTACAAACTATCAGTATAGTGTTAAGTTACCGCAATTCTGTTAATTTTGTTCCTATTCAGTTCTGGATATGTTAGCAGCAGATATTATATATCTTGTAATAAAACCCAACGTATATATATATATATATATTTCTAGTTATATACAAATTGGGCATGTTCTCGAAAACTACATGAAGACATGACTCTTGATCAGGACTCACGAAAATGGTTTATTTGATAAATCGCCAAAGATATAAGGCAAAATTTATTTTACTATACAATAAATTTAAAATAATCACTATCTCTAATTTTATTAATTGTACTATGTTTAATATCATCTCTTCTGGTATGATATAAAATAAGAAATCTCATACATTCAATCAAATACAACACAGCAAATGATTTTTTATTGGGTACGTCGAGTAAAGATAGAGATACTCGACTAAGTTCGAGTATAGCGTTATCTTTGTCTCTCACAGTCATTACGCTGTGCGATAGAGAGAACGCTTTACAAAGTCAATGCAAGACGATCGTAGTCGGACGTCTCACTCTGCTCCCCGACGTGCTCTTATGACAATACAATATATATCCGTGCCATATTGGTAATACCGACTATACAAATATCTGGCTAAAGATTTAATAGTTGGCGGTGTTATACAGTTTGTAGTATTCTGGAAAAATATGTAACTTTATTATGTAGTATTTTAGCTTCCAAGATATAAGAAATTTCAAATTACACTCCTTTCGAGTTTGAATAGTTTTTTTTTTAAGTTTTAAAGATGTAAATAATTGTCACCTTGTTACGCTATCATACCACATAGTAACAGTCGCGTTGCGACATAATTCACCGTTTACTTGTAACCATTCGACACATCGACACGAGAAGTACGGGGAATTGGGCTCTCGTCATCACCGTGGTATCGTGAGACTCGCCTCGTGCATTGAATCAAAGTTGAAGCTACTATTCGTTCAGAATTCGAGCGGTAGTCACATCTCTTAGGTTAGGTTCTAGATTAGGTTGGACTCTCGGTTCAGACTTCGAACGGTAGTGACTTATCCTAGGTTTAGTTACGGTGCTATTAGTTCATACCTCGAACAATAGTTTCCTTTTAATGTCAAAGTTAATATAAGTAAAGTGTATTCTTTTGATATTAAATATGTCTTATTAAAAGTGCATTTTTTTTCAATCTCGCGGACGCTCCCCCCATAATTACCTGATGTTTAGATGAATATATAATAAAGAAAGTTAAATACCACATTGCGCAGTAACTTAACTGGTTTTTAAAGAAACGTAGGTACCTACTACGTTTTTTTAAATTATTCCGCCCTTATTAAAGTCTCGTTTGTTATTTCATTATGGTTTTATGATCTCGTTATATACGTTAAGTGTTGATACGGAATGTGGAATGTATGAAGGGCGAAAAAATAAAAAAATAATCTCATTGCTCCTTACGTAATGAAGTTGAAGCGGGGTCAAAGGACGCCGATCCCTGTCTGAGGCTATTTATGTCTATTATATTACTATTGCTCACGGGGTGTGACGGCGCGTGTGAATCGACCATGGGAACGTCTTCAAGTCCCTGTTATTAAGTTATTGTTATTTTTTGTTTGGCTTATATGATAATTTTGTAATGTGCTTGTTGAAGACGCTTGTAATGGAATTACCAGTTTAGTTAGTACCATGTAACCACTGACAATATTCAGCACACAAAAGTCCAATTTATTTAATAATAATTTGGTTGTGTATATACATTTATATTATTATATAAACATACGTTTTATGTATATCTATCTATATATCTATATCTGTGTATAAGTAGATTTATGTTGCATATGTGTTCATTGTGTTGTTTTTTTATTCGACTTTTCTTTTGGTTCTTTTATATTTGCTCCACCTAAAATAACTTTTTTGACGTGATAACCTCTTATAAATCGATGAACGCCGGGTGCACGCAGGAAAAAGCGTGACTCATTGTCATGTTCCGCCTGAGCCAAGTGTGTAAGCGAGAGCGCGGAACAAGCGATAGAGAGAGGCGATCGGCCTAAGCGTCCGGCATGTGACGCATCTATCTATAGGTATATATAGAATAACTCAATTCAATTCATAAAAGTATGCAATTTTTTATCAATCTTTTCCTATGACGTCATAACGCAAAATTATCGTCCGTAAAGCGACTTTACAGACAACCAATTTTTTTATAACAATACTGTTGGTTATCCGGAAGAAAATGCCTTGGGGCGTTAACCACACCAGTGTACAGACTAGTGTGTAGACTGTTCGTATGGTGGAAGGGCTCTAGCTGTTTCTGGTTTCAGCATGAATGGGTCGGCTCGCCTGGGGTAGTACCAGCCTGTCACAGAAAACCGACGTGAAGTAACAGTGCTTGCATTGTTGCGTTTCGTTCGGTCAGTGAGAACGCCGGAGGCCTACCTCCCCTTCCCACTCCCCTTACCCCTTCCCCGCCTTCCTCCCAAACACAGGCTGGCAACGAAATTGCGACTCCCCTGGTGTTGCTAGTATCCATAGACTGCGGTGATCACTTAACATCAGGTAACCCGCCTGTTCGTTTGCCATCTATGATATATCCTGCGTTACCAATATGAGTTCCCGAAAATTGGTTCTCGCGACTTCATTAGATTATATCGATTCTTATCTACTTTATACCTATAAATATATTATACACTAGCTGTGCCCGCGACTTCGTCTGCGTGGAAGCTTATGTAAAAAACAGTGATTAATAAAGTCATCTGAATGTATTAAGTCAATTTACTTGTCTACCTTTCTCTCGTCGGTACTTACGCCGCGTCATCATTAAAACTACAATAACTTTTGATAGAGTGGACCGATTTTAATGAAACAAACACTAAGTCACTCCCGAGGAAGTGCTTTACAATTTTCTTGAGGGTTCTGAGGGTTTATTGTGAACACAGTACTTTAGCAGTTATGCGTGTTCATACAAACAGACAGACAGACATTTCTAAAAATGATTGAAATGTATTCTATCACTTATTCCTAGACACCTGCAACAATTTTTTTCTCGAAAATCGAAAAAGTACAAACACGTTTAATTTACATTCTTCTTATATAGAAGATATAAATCTGTATCGTTTAAAAAATAATTAAAATCGTATCAAATTTTTGTTACGTACTTCAGAACAACTAAGGGAACACACAGACAGACACGGAAACCGACTTAATTTTATAACATCATTACATAGTATAAAACAAAGTCCCCTACCCCGTCTGTCTGTCTGTCTGTTCGCGATAAACTCAAAAACTATTGAACGGATCTTTATGCGGTTTTCACCAATGGATAAAGTGATTCACGAGGAACGTTTTGGTATATAATTTGTCCAGGATTTTTTTATAATCAGGGCGGGACAACGTCTGCCGGGTCGGCTAGTGTATATATATGTAGATTATGTATTTATAAGAAAATATATTTTAACACATTAAGTAAAGGTTAATTATTAAAAAAACAGAGGGTGTCGTAAAGATACAGGATAGAAATGAAACTTTTGTGTTACAGAGAAATATTTCAATTTAAAAAAATACAATAAAAAATCAAAGTCGTGCGAAGTTCTCAGGCGATCACCCATCCACGTACTGACCGCGCCCGACGTTGCTTAACCTCGGTAATCGGTCGAGAACCGGTGTTTTTATCTCTCTACCCTACACATTGTGTACATCTACCACTTTTCTTCAGACAAAAAGGCTGCCGATCAGGAATTCAAAGCCCTCCCATAAGAAGTTGCATTTCAAAAATGTATTTTTAAAACCAAACACACCAGTTTAAAATTATCCGTTCGTAATGGACGACCAGAATTGCTCCGTGACCACAACATTACAGTTTCATCCCGTGACGTCACACGCTAACCGACCGACATCCACCGTAAAACACTATTGGCTAAGGTACCGACATTATAACGTGCAGAACCAAGAGTTCATCGACCGACGATTAGTTATGACCGTAAAATTAAAAATAATACGACATCGACTAAAATCATCGGTCGCGCGTATCGATTGGTGTTTTATGATAACGATTATTTTAGTAAATGTTGTGTTTGTAATTGAAAAAATAAAGATTTATTATTAATATAAAAAAAAATGTTTTTTTCTTTTATTCTTTTTGTTTTCTGTTTTCATATGTTGTTATTAATATAATGAATATAAACGAGTAATTCTTGTGTTCATATCATATTTGTATATAAATATATTTCGTGTATATTGGAAATAGCTCTAAAGATTTCAGACAAAATTTATATTTAGACTAGCGGTCCCTGCGGACGTTTTCCTACTTTGATAATATAAAAAATCGTAAAACTCAACCGTAGCGCCACCTACCGGGTTCAATTGTGAATCTACACCTTTCTCGGATCCACTGGAACACGCACACAAAATTTCATCAAAATCGGTCCAGTCGTTTAGTAGCAGTTCAGTGACATACACACGTACAGAAGAAATTTATATATAAAGATAAGGTGTTCTTTTTAAATTGATCTATATACGTTTCTCTCCTGTAAAACATTTTTATAACTAATCGTTTAATTTAATTTAGCGCCATCTTGTAATTTTTTGTGGTACTTATAATGTTACCAATGGATGATAAATTGGATTGGTACCTGAATTTTTTGTAATATGGCGCCATATGACATCATTCTAATAGGAATACGTACGATTTACATCGAATAGTAATAATGCAATTATTGTGTTAACCAACCGAGGGAAGCACGGTCGCCCCAGTACTGTATACTTTGTATAACAACAAAAGATTATGAAGTGTGTATCCAGTATTAATAAAAATAATATTCTAATGAATAAAGAACATGAATCCCATAAAACTATATGAGGGCAAGTTTATTTATACTCTATAGCATACATATTTAATCGTTCATTATAAAGGTTTTTATTTTTCCCTTATTTTTTCGAACTGGGTTAGTTCAGATTAGCCTAATCGTCATACACCAAATACACGTTTGAATTCGTGAAGTTCACATACCGGTACACATGTGTGTCGCAGGAATTCTTATATGTATGAATAGTTAGCTTAGTTCAGCTTAGTCACACTCGCGAAGTTGCATCCATGCCGAGGTTCGGTCACTCTGGCACCCTTGACCTTGTTGCCAAGCGGCGAAGGGCCTTAAGCACTCGCTTTAGTCCGGTGTAGCTGTGAAGGTCCGTCAAGTCAATAGCGTAGTCAGATCGAAAAAAAAGTTCATTATAAAAGTTGGTACATCTGTATGTTTTTCATGGAGAACGCATTTGTTATTACTACAGCTACCCGTTACTTCGTCTGCTTCGTTTATTATGTTAATAATATATTTACGTACCTACAGAGAAAAAAATTTAATCACCAAACCGCTTGCTCCGCTTCTCCATGACAAGAAAACACACATCGCTTAACGTGTAATGCCTATAAAACTTGTAGTTTCTTAAAACGATAATAAGTCTATATTAAATTAGCTGACCCGGCCACGTGTTGCTGTGGCTCAGTTATTTATTACACGCTTAATAAACATTAGAACACGTGCACCGTAAAATAAACTGGAGCTGAAAAAGACATTCACAATTAAAACGTGGCGCCATCTATGAGATATCTATAACAGTCGATCGTACAGTTTTCTGTCAACAAACTAATTTAAAGCGCCATCTGTTCGAGACTGATGAAACGAAATTAATAATAATCATTTAATTTGTAATTAAAATTATTGAGTCCGTTAATCGAAATATATATTATTCTATCTCTCAAGTTGGACCAAATTATATATAAACACCTAACGTTTCATGAAGATCGATCGAGTAGTTTCGGAGTTAATCGTGGACAAACATCATGCCACTAGATACATATATATAAACAAGATGAAGCTGTCGCGAGTACCAGGTGTCTAAGAAGTAAAAAGAAATGATCAAAATGTATCTAGTAGTTTTTGAGACTCATCATCTTATTAATATTATCAATATATCTATTAAAAAATATTTCACTATAACTAACTACTGGCTGGTGTTTGGCTGTATTTTATTGTTAAATATTAAGAAGTCACAGAGAATTTATGGTAATAGTTTATTGGTATATTTTACGTGGTAGAACCACGCTGAAGTTATAACTGGTTTCAGCATGAATGGGTCAGCTTGCCCGGGGTAGTACTACCCTTTCACAGAAAACCGACGTGAAGTAACAGTGCTTGCATTATTGCGTTTCGTTCGGTCAGTGAGAGTGACAGAAGCTCACCTCCCATCCACCTCCCCCCAAACACAGGATGGCAGCGCACGCAAACTCACCGGTGTTGCGAGTGTCTATGGACGGTAGTGATCGTGTAGCTACCGAGTATGTCATCCGCTTTGGCAGACTGGCTGAAACTTTTGTATATATTGTAAATTTCCACATTTTCAGTTTTTATGCTCTAATCATGACCTTAACCTTCGCTCTTCTAATAATCTTATTCTTTGCTGTCCTGTCCATACTTCCGGTCTAGTACATTCATCTTTCTATATCCAATCTATTCTCCTATGGAACGCGCTTCCTTATGAAATCAGGATGTCATCTAACCGTTTCAGTTTTAAAGTCAGGGTACGTCGGCTTTACCAGTGTCATTTAGCAGAATTATCTGGTTAATGCTGTATTTAGTACTTGATGTTGACTAACTATACTTTTATTTATTGTATTGATATTTATGTATGATGTTGTTATGTGTATGTTTTGTATATGTGTAGTATATATAGGGTATTCCATGCCAAATCGACCACTTTTGACCCCTTTAGATTTCGCTGAAATTTTTTTATCTTTTTCTACTCGATGAAAGACGTTTTTCAGAATTTTTTCAAATTTTTTTATCCAACCCAAAAAAAGTTATGAAGCTTTCAAAAAAATGGCTCTTTTATTTTCAAATAGCCATAACTCTCTCAAAAATTGACCTTTCGGGACGTTTTTTTTTTCAAAATTTTTGTTTTTAATTGATTTTTTTGAAAAAATAAATAAAAAAAATTTAACATGATCGCTTCTATGAAATAATCGCGTTTTTTGTATAAAATCGTTATTTTTTTGAAGTTCGTCGTTCTAAATTTTTTTTTTCTTTTTCTCAAAAAAAACTTCAATCAATTCTACAATTATCCCCGTGTATCCCAGAGTGGGCCGATTTTTTTTTCTATTTTTTTTATTTAGTTGTAAAAAAAATTTCAACATTTTAAAAATGCAGAATTTTTTTTTCATAAATATTATTTATATAACATAATTAATGTAATTATATGATTTTAACCCTTAAATGCGTAATTTTTCCAAACCTTTCGAAAAAATCATATTTAATGCAAGATCAGTATTATAATAAAGGAAAAATAATAAAAAAAATCTAGCATCCAAATTTATATTTTTTTTTCAAAAATGTGTATGTTGTTTATATACAACATTGCGCGACTATTGAAGTTACGTAAGTATGGATGAAATAAAAAACAGAAGTTATTTTATAATTAATTTATTTATGTCTCATTATGATATTTATAAAAACAATTATTTTTTTTAGTATCACACAGAGATACCTTACACTTTTGGCACATTTTCAAAGTAAAACCAGAGCATTTTGGAAATTTGCACCTCTGCTGCTTTTCTAACCAAATTGCCCAATGGCTCGTCTGGTCCAGTCGTACGTTGCGTCTTACGTCGGGGTGGTAGGGTGTCTTTGCGGGGTGGTAGGGTGTCTGTACCCGACTGGATCGCGACCACCGTACACCAGGTGGAACACCCGCCATAGTGGCACGTTTGGGCGTGTCGCGTTCCGGGATCAGCCGGTGTATATCCAGCAACCGGGGGGGGGAGGGGCCGTCCCTGACTGGGTCGCTTTCAGGCCGGCATGACAGCGGCGACCGGCGATGGATAGTATGTCTTTCGGTGGTCGCCATTGTTTTTGGATTGTACTGTGCTTACCATCAGGCACAGTACAGTCACTTTGCCGAGCTAAAATAAAAAAAAAAAAAAAAAAAAAACGTCCTTGACCGGAACAGCTTGAGCTGGTCCTCGGAACTTCTTCAATTCAAGTTTCTTTATCTTACGTTACTTACGTATACTTACTTACGATACTTACTTTATCTTACGTTCTTATTATCTTTCCACACAACAGCAATTACTTCTGTACCATCTACAGTCGCCACATTCTCCTCATAAAATCCTCTGGGTACATTTTTTTTCATAATGGTGTTTTTATCAGGCAACTTACAGTTGCGTAGACGGTTAACGCGTACTGTTCCCAATTAATGAATGCCCTGTTTTGCCAAATATGTCACAAGGGGTAGGGAAGTGTAAAAATTATCAAAATATATTATATGATATATATGGCGTGGTTTCATTCTAGCTAACCTTACAACCGTATTACCTGTCTCTCCTAAGTCTGGTTCACCTGCTAACATTTCATTTTTCGAGCCTCCTCCAGAGTAAACCTCGAACTTATGAGCATATCCTTGTAAGCTACAGAGTAGATAAAGTTTGAACCCCCACTTGTGAGGTTTATTTGGTAAATATTGTTTGATGTAGTGGCTCATTTTTGTGGCGCATATTTGTTCGTCAATTGACAGTATTTGATCTATAGGCACCTTACCAAACTGGCTGTTAAGCTTTTTTTCTATAGGTCTTATTTTGTAGAGCCTGTCATAATCTGGGTGATCTTTTGGTAAACAATTCGGTATTATTTATATAAATAATATTTATGAAAAAAAAAATTCTGCATTTTTAAAATGTTGAAAAATTTTTTTTCAATTAAATAAAAAAAATAGAAAAAAAATCGGCCCACTCTGGGATACACGGGGATAATTGTAGAATTGATTGAAGTTTTTTTTGAAAAAAAAAAAAAAATTAGAACGACGAACTTCGAAAAAATAACGATTTTATACAAAAAACGCGATTATTTCATAGAAGCGATCATGTTAAATTTTTTTATTTATTTTTTCAAAAAAATCAATTAAAAACAAAAATTTTGAAAAAAAAAACCTCCCGAAAGGTCAATTTTTGAGAGAGTTATGGCTATTTGAAAATAAAAGAGCCATTTTTTTTAAAGCTTCATAACTTTTTTTGGGTTGGATAAAAAAATTTGAAAAAATTCTGAAAAACGTCTTTCATCGAGTAGAAAAAGATAAAATTTCAGCGAAATCTAAAGGGGTAAGGTTCAAAAGTGGTCGATTTGGTATGGAATACCCCATATGTATTATATATGTAGTATATTGGTGTTGATATTTTATTTATATATTGTGATATTAAATAGGCTAAATATAATTTCCTAAAAACCTCACCTTTTACACCTACCAACATTTATCTCTGCACCACCTAATGGTTGACTGGCAGAGAATGCCTTAGGCATTAAGTCCGCCATTGCGTATTTAACGCATAATGTGTAAATAAATAAATAAATAAATAAATAGAATGTCGTTCAAACAAATGAATGATCGCGTTTCTATAAATACCTTATATGGTCATATAAATAAACAGTCTATTTGACGCACTCCGAGTATTAATATTACGCTGTCCGTGTCCGTTTAGACTCTTATAGTAGTGAGCCCGAAGCTCCTACAATCGTTTTAACATCATGTGCCTCACCTGTTCGTTTGCCTCCTATGATATAAAAAATATATATACATATGTTAATATTAACTGCATTATTTGGTATTTTAACTGTATTATTTTAACTTATTTTGTATCTTTTTATACGTAGTATTAAATAAAGAATCTACAAATAAAAATTCCAAAGAGAACATTCCAGAATAAAATTAGTCGTGCTCCGACTGTTTCACATCACTAAACGAGTTATAATTCGGTATTAAACCAACAAACCGCATTACTGCTCGTCTCTGCCTCCGTAGTTTGTACATTGTTTCCAATTAACTGAAACAGTTCATTATTAAACTGGACCGTGGATAAAGCGATCGATTCGACGAGAAAAAAGTTAATTTAAATTAACCGTTGAAACGTGACTACGATCTTAAATTAACCGCACATTTTATTTACGGACAATTATCTACACTTAAAGATTCTTATAATATGCCGTCCACGATTCCGTCCGTATTAAAAAACAATTTAAAACTTAATAATAAAAAAGGCGAGGCAGTCATAAGGACTGCCGGCAGAAGTGTAAACTGAAAACAATAGAAACATTATTATTATATAGATAACGTTATATGAATTATTTAAATACCATAATTTGTATACTCAAATTATTAAAATTAGTCTGGTTTCTTCATCTATTGGCACTCCGAATAATAATTATTATACATTTTTATATAGTTAATTAATTAGTCAAATATATAATGAACTGCAAAATTTCAACACAAAACAGCAATATTAGACGTACACAGGCCACTAGTCTGACGCAAACCGTGCAAAAGCTTTTTTTTTTAGATTTGTCTTCGCTATTCACTTCTAGTAAGTCGTTAACAGAAATCGTTTAGAACATTTTATCCGATACGAAATATATATAAGAGTTGTTGAGGTATGTATGCTTGGTACACATATATGTTTCAACAACTCATATATGTATAAATAGCTAGCTTAGCTTAGGTTAGCTCCGCTGCCAGCCGAACCCAGGGGGGAAGGGGCGGGGGTCCTGACTTCCCATTGCACGGGTTCGGCGGGCTGGGAAGCAGTCTTGTAACCGGGCTGCCTCAGCGGGTGCGGCGTGGGAAACGCCTGCCGCCGGGGGCGTCTCGGAGCTTGGTCACGCTACCCCGAGGCACTCCCATAGTGCGGTATGCCGATAACCTATGGGTTATCGTGGAGTTTTTTAGTTGATTAAAGGTCGACTCAGTTCAGTACCTCCCCCGGGGACCTGGCAATGCCTGTGAAGAGGGTTCTCCACGTTAAAAAAAAAAAAAGGTTAGCTCAGATAGGTCGCGAATTGCATGTATCAGACAACAGCCCAAGCCAAGGTGTGCCGTGCATCCCTGAGCTAGTTGTCAAATAAAATCGGCTAAGTGCCTTAAGTGCTCGCCTTAGTAGTCCGGTGCTCTGCTCCTACGAAGTGTGTGTATAATGTATAATGTACTAGCTTTCGTTAAATAAATAAAAGAAAATGTTTTATAGGCTGTTAGGATTACATATGTATCTGATATTAAGTCAAGGAAGAAGACAATAAGAATTAGGCCCCCAAGTAAAACTAGCACAGAAAATCTTAACACCATGCAAGAGTTTTGCACCAAGGGTCACCTAAAAGTCGCTTCTGCGAGCAAATTTAAAATATAAGGTATCGTTATCAGACCAAGCTAAACATCGGAAGTGTTGTCTGACAGCAAACTGATAATATTAGGGCCAAAACTGATAGTTTCATTTGAACTGAGATAAAATGTCACGTATAAATAATTGGGAGGAATGACTAGCATTTGTAATGATAACAATTTTATTGTAAAATTATAATCATCGAAGTTACAAAGATCACGCCAGATAGTTACAATCATTTATGTTAATAGGTACTCATTATTTGTATTGTAAAAGTTAACTTTGTATACGGACCGCATTTACTAGTACGCGTGCCAAATGCAACGATTATAAAGACAGAGAGAATTTATAAAATACCTTTCGCTATTATAAATCAAAGATCTATATATATATATAGCGATAGATTCGTAATATTTGTGCGTGTTAGTAAAACATACATGCTGCTACATATGTATAACTAACTGACGCATTCATCTTTGACTCCTTTAGCAAGCTTGGATTCGCGATTTTGTATTCAAGGTAACACCCCAAGCCAAGGTTCGGTCACTTTGACGCTCTTGAGCTTGATGTGTTACGGTTAAGAGCATTGAAGTCGTCCATAAAGTCTGGTCGATCTGTGAAGACCAAGTAAAAGCGACTAATCTGTTCGAAAAAAGAAGAGATAGCTCACTATTTTGATTAAGCCAGCGCTTTATGAGTAGTCCGGTGAGTTAAGGCCTTGCAAGGTCAATAGCGTAGTCAGTTCGAAAAAAAAAATAGCGCTTTATCTCTTATCGGATTTCTGCTAGCGATCTCTCAGGAACAATTCTATCAAAAGGACCTACTTTCCGAAAAAATGCACAAGTTTAAATGTTCTAAATTCACTCTTTTGCGTGTTATACATTGTATTAAAAAGTTAAATACAGTTTCAGGACTTAGTATTTAATATATATCTAATTTAATTATCTAATCTAAAGTAAGAATAGAATCTATATAAATAAATTAACAGATGTCTGCTGCTGTATCACGCAAAAACTACTACAACGATTCGATCCAATCAATTTTTTTTAGTTATGCTTCTTTGATACTCGCTCCTTAACGATAAAGAATATTACTACGACAGCCTCACTAATGCCCGGTTTCTGAGATACTCGGTTAAACTACCAATAGTTATCCATAAGTTATCCATAAGATAAACTGTCAATTGACCCGTTGAGTTTTACTGACATTTATCGTATGATTGTGTGTTCAGAAACGCAATTTGACAAGTTATCGAACCGATAACACTACTGAACAGATAAACTACAATTAAAGTACCTCAGAAACCAGGCATAAGTACGCGTAAATTTATTACAGTTTTAAGAAACTACATCTAGTATAATTATTATCGGTGTTATTACAAAAAAGTTAAATACGTATTGAATACTTGCTTTAAAAAGGTTTCCAATTAAATGCACCGCGCTCGCCCGAGGCAAGTTCGTGTTGTCCGTTTTCGCAAGTCTAACCTAACGTAAACGTAAAGAAAGCGAGACAAAAGAGCAAGCCGGCGAACATTCAGCGACCGCGGTGCATTTAATTCGAAACCTTTTCAAAGCAAGTATTCAGTACGTATTTAACTTTTTTGTAATAACACCGTATGCGTTCAGCGATGTGGTTTTTTATACCCTGAACAAATGGGGCCAGCGGTATGGTGCTTATGTTTTTCCCTCTCTACGTAAAATGTTATTAAGATAGTATAAACAACGCAGTTTAGTTGCAATAAAACGAGTGTGTTTTAGATTACACGACTGAAGTAAAACTTCCTTAGCTCCATCTATATGTACATATATGTTTATATGTATAATATATGTTTGTATATACATATATTAATTGTCTACAAATATTTAAATTTATTATGGGTTTTATGAACTATGAGCTATCTTCACTAACTTATATCTCTCTCCACTTCCGTTCGCCTCGCCCGATCACACATTTTCGTAACGCTCTCGTCACGTACTCACCAGCTTACTCCCCAAGTCAAGCGTGCGTAAAGACGTTTTACTTCAATAAAAAGCTTCAGTATTCAGTTCCAAGGTGGCACAAGGTGACATGTCTGTCATTCTAAGATTATAATCTAAACGAGACCAATGAGGTACAATTGAAGCGGTGATTAGGTCACTGCCGCATATCTCGGGTAATTAAATTAGCGAATGGGCTTCGAATGGAACATGTTTGTGTTTCTTATGATCGTAACTAGCATGTATTGAAAGGATTACTTAGTTTTTAGTAACTAATTACGTAAAATAGGGTATTTTTACTCCAAATCAAATCAAAAGTACATTATTCAATTTAGGCTCTGAGAAGGCGCTTATGAACGTCAGAACTACCACCGGTTCGGAAAACAACTCAGTCGAGAGGAACCGGTAAGAAATTTGATCTGGTTTATTTTTTCATCTATACTAATATTATAAAGAGGTAAAGTTTGTGAGTTTGTGACGTTGTGACGTTGTAGGGGGTAATCTCAGGAACTACTAAACCGATTTTGAAAATTCTTTTACCAATATAAAGCCACGTTATTTGTGAGCGTCATAGGCTACATATCATTACGCTAACACCAATAGGAGCGGAGCAGCAATGAAAAATGTTTTAAAATCGGGGTATTTTTTCCTTTTGAGAGCTTCCGCTGCGTCTTAGCTCAAAATAACTATTCCACGCGTACGAAGTCGCGGGCAGAATTAACTAATTATATTATCTATAATAATATTATAAAGAGGTAAAGTTTGTGAGGTTGTAGGGGGTAATATCTGGGGAGTCGGAGAAAAAATGGTAGAACGAAAACGTTTCTTACGAACGCTGCCTTAACTATGAGAGATATATGATTGAGTTCTAGAGAAAAGTTTTAGCTTGATAATGCTTTTTACCGCGATATATAACGAAGTGGGCACGGGTCGGCTAGTCATACATATTTTTACAAACTTAGATAGTTACGTTCGTTACTGACAGATGCACAGTGGGGGTCATTTCCAGATGACGTCATCATCGTTCACATATTGACCCTCCCTATAACAGCCTCACTTCCTTTTAATACATGTATGAATCTAGCATTCACTAATGAAGTCTAATGTTAATTGAAGTTATAACACTTAATAAAAAACAATATAGACCACTATAAACACCAGCGGTTCAGTTGAATGAACTCGAAAAAAAAACCGCTCTTTATTTTATCTTTTATAAGTTTTAGTGTTTGATAACAATATGATTTCATATTAAATGACGATATGGTCTAACACATCCACCTCCCCTCCCCTTCACCTTCACCTTCCCTTCCTCCCCCCCCCAACACAGGCTGGCAACGCACTTGCGACTCCCCTGGTGTTGCAAGTGTCTACGGACGGTGGTGATCACTTAACATCAGGTGACTTAAAATCGTTTGCCTCCTATGATGTAAAAAAAAACGATGGTAAACAGGTTAAATCGATATGGGGACTTGCTCTCAAGTGCACTGCCGGAACACCGGTCCTTGGCGACAGATCTCCAACTTTCGGTAGGTGGTTGAGCCACGCTGAAGCTATTACTGGTTTCAGCATGAGTGGGTCGGCTCGCCCGGGGTAGTATCAGCCTCTCACAGAAAACCGACGTGAAATAGCAGTGCTTGAATTGTTGCGTTTCGTTGCGGTTAGTGAGAGCGCTGGAGGCCCACCTCCCCTCTCCTCTCCCCCCTCCCTCCTTATCCTCCAAACACAGGCTGGCAACGTACTTTCGACTCCCCTGGTGTTGTTAATATCTATGGACGGTGGTGATCACTTAACATTAGGTAATCACCTGTTCTTTTGCCTGCTATGACAAACTTGAGGGTTGTAACTAGCCAATAAAGCTTACAAAAAGCCGTGCTATGGTCTGATCAACGTATTTTCCTTCACTGAAAGCTTCCAACTCACTTGCATCTACGTGGAAAATATAATATGGTTTATTTTGTACATCAGGCTGATTAACTAAATAATGCAGTCAAATTGGACGCGTTAAAGACTTAATATATGATACATTTAATAATGGTGACGAAATTATTTCATCAAGAATGCCATCCTCCTGTCTATTAAAATATATTTCCAATTGGACTAAACCTATTAGAAATTACCGGCAAACAAAAACTTCTTTACGGGCAGCAGTATAAAAATTAAGAGTTTCTTGTGCATTATGTGTAGATCAATCAATAAGAGACAAACGAAATGTAACAAAATAACTCTCAAAGTAATAACGAACGCAAATGATAAATATTGCATACGATCATCGAAAATTATTTATTTAAAAAAAAAGTGTGTGTGTACTTATATACACGCGTTAGTTATATTTCTTTGGCGTAACAAGATAAAAATCTTTTAAAAAATTTTATCTTTCGCCGTATTCTACGTTTATAGAAAAAACGACACTAACAATAGAAAAAAGGTATTTAATACATTGAAAGTTTTCATACAAAGAAATACAAACAACAAATACAAAGAAATAAAATGTTGACTATAGCTAACTTCAGGGTGTCGGCTTTTCGTGAAGGTGCACGCGTGCGCATCGTAATAACTTCAGGGTGTCGGTTTTTTGTGACGGTGTGCGCGCGCGTCGTAAAAATTTACTGTCATCATTTTTCCCTACCGCGCCAAAAGAAGTATAATTTCAAAACGAACTCATTTACGATCATTTCTAAATAGTGAATAGAATTTAATTCCTTATATTGAAGGTAAAAAATTATTGACTTTCAAATTAATCTTTGTTCCATCGGTTCACTAATAAAGCATTCAACAAATCCGATCCACTTCGTAGAATCTTCCACAGCGATAATTGCGTGGTAGTTTTTTAATGATTATCCAGCTATTGAAGTTCGTATTCTCATGGGGCAATGTCCCACGTACTTGTGAACTGTAATCGAATGTTCCAGAAAAAAATCAGACCACACTTTGGTGTATCTATTATGAGCTACACAATACCAGCAATTTTATGATATCACCCTATAACTTAATTATACGTATTTTAAACAAAAGTTTTAGTATAGAAGGTAAATGAGAGGTTATTCTTTCTCCTGTTTTTAATATAAATACTGTTATTATCAAGTGGTAAATTGAAGTTTCGACGAGATCTTAGTCTGTCCCGTAATGGATTTTATATTTTATACATAATCTTGTGTTATTTGACTCTATAATTTGTAATATTGGTGGCATTTTACGTAATATAGTTCGGTTATTGTTCGCAAGTAAAGTGGGCCATGGAGCATGAATATTGAGATGCCACAAAAACTTCGTGGAAGGTTCTAACAAGAGAGCCACCATTTTGTTAGAACAGAGATGTTATCACAACACACTTGCAATATTATTGCTTACTCAAATTAGCTCGCTTAGGTACCAAAGATAAAATTAAAAAAGTGGTTTATTATTACAGTGTCTTGTGATTACTTCAGTGTTTCAACAAAGTGAACCCCTTGTTTAGAACTTTCTAAGGAGTTTTACAATAATGATTATTATTTCCATAATAAAAAAAAACAGTTCTTATATATTAGGAATAGATGCGAAGACATGTTCTATGCTTTATTATACTCTTTTACGGCTCAGAAAGAGTATTTAAGGCACTGTGTGATTTATCATATTATTTTTAGATTTTAACTACTGATGATTTGTGACAACTTTGTCATAGGATTTCTGTGAAAAAGAGAAGCTAGTTGTAGTGGAAATGACAAGGTATATTCACTATTCAGTAAGCTTTTAGGGAGATGAGAAAATGTAGTGAATTACATATACATATTGGCTGTATTGTTATGTACTAGCTTCTGCCCGCGACTTCGTCCGCGTGGATTAGTTCCTTTGGGCTAACGCTAACACGCAGCGGAAACTCTCAAAAGGAAAAAATAACCTGATTTTGAAACATTCTTCACTGGCGCTCCGCTCCTATTGTTCTTAGCGTGATGATATGTAACCTATAGCCTTCCTCGATATATGAGCTATCTAACACCGAAAGAACTTTTCAAATCGGACCTGTGGTTCCTGAGATTAGCGCGTTCAACCATAAAAACATACAAAATTTTTTCAGCTTTATATATTAGTAGAGATATCTATTATTCTATCTATAATATAAAAATGAATCGCAAAATGTGTTGGTAAGCGCATAACTCATCAACGCCTAGACCAATTTTGCCAATTCTTTTTTTTAAATGTTCGTTGAAGTCCAAGGATGGTTTTTACGGCGAGAAAAATTCGAATAATTGCCGGGAAAACCCTAAAATCAGCCCTTTTCTTTTTCCCATACAAACGTTTTCTAACTAAAATGTAGAATCAATTTGAACTTTATTGCTATTCATTAAAGTTCATATTAAATTACAAGCTTTCACTGTCGTCCAAGCAATATAGGTGTGTTCCTGACACCAAAGAGTCAATTTGCACTTTAATACCGCTGCACAAAGTTCAAATTCAATCATATCTATCAAAACAGTGTGCGTGCGCGCGTTGGAACGATCTAATGTCGCGTTCCGAAACTCAACAAAAGTGATAATATCGCGAACCCGACCAAATTGAATAGTCACAAATGTAAGAGTTATTGATCATTAGTACCGATTTGGTCGGCTTCACGATATTATTTCTTTTGTTTTAGTTTCGGCACGCGACATAAAATGCATCAGTTTTCACGTCATTACATCAGTCAAACACAAACCGCGTTACCAAAAGTGTTTTATTATTATTAATTTAATATCCCTATCTGTGCAAAATTATTTAAATACATACTAATATTATGTAAGTGACATGAACAACGAATAAAATAAAAAATATCGGAAAATGAAAACTTTACACACATACAACATTGGTATGGCTTAAAGGACGTGACTCCAAGGCATATCTTTCTGTCCCTGTGAACACGCATCACGCTGAAAGTACTGAACCGATTTTAACGAAACTTGACACAGTAATAACTAATATTACAAGGTTACATTTAGGATACTTTTTGTCCCATAAAACGCAAGGGGCTCTCCAGGATAACGAAAGACAAAAAATTGTAGTTAATGTAACTAGACTTTTTTGCGACACCTTAGTACAAGAGCCAGAAACGTTGGAAGAACGAGAATTTTAGAAAAGCTGGTTCTTTAATATGAAGATATATTATGGCCTTCCAAACAGGATTCAGGATACCTGGCAACCGGTTAACGTTGTGTTTTTTAATGCGCATTACACCTTTACAGATCAAAATTTATATTTATAAATAATTTAAGGAAAAAAATTTTTCGGTAATTTTTTAAGGCTATTAAAAAGATGAATTTATCACTGCCAGACAATTTTGTTATTGACAATAATGTGCCCAATGAATGATATTCTTTATAAATAAAATTATTCATTTCAAACCACTTTATTTTTTCCATTACAAAGAACATATTTCATTTTATTAACCATTATGATATTGAGATTTCACCGTAAACAGTGAAAAACAATGATATACGTAGACATATGACTTGAGACTGACGTCATCTTGAATACATGCATCTATAACAAGCGCTTCCACAATTATCGCTATCTTTATTGCGCTAAGCTATCGCTATAGCTAAGTTATTCTATAAATATTATTTTTAATTTACCCTCTTTTATGTCTAAATAAAATAATATTAAAATTACAGCAATCTTAACATACTTTTCACTACATTTACAAAAAATAGCTTCAAGCACATTATTGTTAATAACAAAAATGTCTGGCAATAATAATTTCATGTTTTAGTAGCATTTCAAAGTTAGTGAAAAACAAAACATTCTAAAATGAAACCGTTCCTAGCTCTTAGACGAATGGTTACAGGCAAGTGACAGTTGAATCGACGACGCGATGCGATGCGTCATATCTTTTTTTTATAATTTTTTCAATACAATGGAGTATGAAAAAGTTTTAATACAAGTTGAAGATTGTTATGATAAAGTGGTAGAGATGATTTTTTAATTTTATTTTTACGTATTGTGGATGTGTAGAATGGGTACACCTATGTACCATAGGTTAGGTGTCGTTATCAATTCTTTCTCTAGAAAGACAGAGAGAGAGAGAGAGAGAGAGAGAGAGACTGTATATAATATATACACAAATAAAATTTTCATTTCAATAGCAAACCTACTCAAGGATTACCTATTGGTGTATTAACTTTTATTAACTTGATTATCCCAGATCATTCAGTGTTTAATTTATCATTATTCTTTATATATAAAAATCAATATTTGTATGTTTGTCCTCTGTGCATGCCAAACTACTGATCAGATTGTGATAATAATTTAGGAGGATATTCTGGGGATTCCCGAGAAGGTTTCTGTATCAAAAAAACTATATATATATATAAACGTTTTTTTAAAATATATTAATGAAATTGTTTGCCTTAAAGCAAAAAGGGCTTTTTCTTCTTATTGAAACTTTTTACAATACATTTGATATTGTTTTGACATGTTTGACATATTTCAATGAAACATCAGTTATCACAATTAATCAATTCCATTTGTATCAATGTAATTTTTTAGGAATTTATGTAGTTCTGGCATGGATACGAGGACATAGTGTGATCCAGGGTAATGAAGCTGCTGGTGTTATCGCTAAAGAAGCTGGCTATTGGATACCAGACTGGATATTGCTATCATTATAAAACCTATGTTCAGGATTTATCCTCCCCAAACAAGACTGATTTGTTACTGTCATGGAACTCAAACTGGAATGTATTCTACCAAATCAAAGGCAAATCTTATGTTTCCATTTAGGATACCATTCCTGATAAGCCATGGGTTTATAAATTTCTTAGCTGTTGTAAGTTTGCTGCGTCTACTATCTGTAGATTGAGTGCTCTCCAGTGCATCTTGCAAAGTTCAGAATCAGCAACAAATCAATATGTGTATAGGGGTCGGATGAAGGCACTCTAGAACACATTTTTTCGATTACCCCAATTTAGTATTTCATTGTATGATATTTTACCTATCAATATACTACGTCCGTCTGATTTTAACAAAGGCACAAAGGCATGTATTTTCTCATTTTGTCAATACTCTAATTTCATGTGTTTTAACAAAATTAAACTTCAACATAACACAATAACAAACATTAATTATTATGTAAATATATATTTATTTAAGGCCTGATGTCTGTAGTGTTGTGTTTGTCTTTGTGTATCTCAGTGGTATAATCTGGAAGAACTAAATTATATAATAAAAATTTAATATTATCTATAAAGTGACTCTCCCATGACTAATTTGACAATTGTAGAATTCATATCCATGAAATTCCAATACTAAAAAGTTAAAATTTGTGAGTTTGGATGTTCGGGGTTATCCTGATACTACTGATCCGATTTTGAAAATTATTTCACTGTTAGAAAGGTATATTAGATTATTTTTTATTTAGGGAAATATATATTATATGGTAAATGGGGCGTGGAGGTGAGGGTCAAAGGAGTGACCCAGTGGATATCGGGAAGACATTTCTTGCCAATATATATAGTGTAGTTGCGAGTCACAATTGGACCCGGTAAATTTCGCTACAATCCGGTTTTAGCTTTTTTCAAGATTTTTGGCGTTTGGAAATAAAATTGGAACCGGTAATAACCTATTTGGTGCAGACGAAGTTGCACGGGTCAGCTAGTATGCTATAAATTAAAGTAGCATAGAGTTGAGTTCTAGCGATTGCAATAACAGCTATATGTCATGAATGAATTAGGTCGTTTTTTGAAAAAAATCATTGTTACAAACTGGTGTCGATTTTTTTATTGTTCGTTAAATTGCTGTTCTGTGTGATATTGCGATTGCGCAATAATTGTTTTTTGTTTCATGACTTTGAGTGTGAGCAACGTGGAGTGTTATTCCTTACACGTGTATTCATTGTTACATAATACTTGTTTGTTCGAACATGGCAGTATCACCAATCGACTACCTATCGCTAACAATGATATTATAATTAAAAAGCTGTAAATACGTCATAAGCGCTTCGACGGCGCCTTGTTAAAACTTGGCTAGATAGTAAACGTGATCTAGCCCCGTCAATCAGCCCGTATCTAAGCAACATAATTATTTCTTTTTCGCCATTGATATTGAGAATATGCCATCTTACTTCCATATTTTATTTAAGACAGTGTGGCAATACAATATTACTTTACGTATGTGTGCGTTATCGTGCCATTTGTTTTGTCAAAATATCTTGTAGGTAATGTGTCTACAGCTTTTTAGTTATAATATCATTGGTCGCTAAAAAAAGTCTTCATTTATTTGTTTTACATTGCATAGGACTAATTTATTACATTATTGGTTATTCTTATGTCTACCTCTAAGCACCTCATTTAGCATCACGACCAAGATAGTAAAAGTAAAAAAAGGAATTAATAAAAATGCAGTTACAGTTTACAATCTGATTTTATACCTACTCGTACTAACGAAGGCAATGCATTAACTGTCGTAAACTACTGGTGGTGCAGAAAAGTAATCAAATACTTCATATAGTCTCGGAGGCTAGTAAAACAGTGTGACGGAAGTACATCAAACACGCAGGGATAGTAAAGCAGTCATTGTGTTTTATTACCGACTGGTGCCCATCCCTGATAGACAGTGTTGCCTGATTTCTTTGAAAAATATAATTGGGAATCTACACGTAATATTACGATTGTAATTTGTTTGGAATTTTTATTACAACAGTGCAATGCCAATTTGATGACTGCAATTACGAATCCCGACATGTATCAATGAAGTTTTCAAAAATCGCGTACATTTGCTAATTTTGATTGATAACACTACAGCAGACGGTGAAGGATAATATCGTAAGGATACCATAAACTGAACGATGTTCCTATAGTAACATCGTTTGTGTGAAAGTATAAAACTGTTTATGTCTCGGATCTTGAAATCGCTAATAGGTCAAGGGCTGACGTGGTGATTATGCCCATACACTCTTTCGGGAAGAGGCCTATAACCCCGTAGTTGGTCTATTACAGGCTGATATGATGATGACACATTAATTAGAATTAATGCGCATTTAACTTAATCTTAAAATAGTGTATATTTCATTGAATTGTGAAAGAAAATAGACAGAAACGAATAGTTACCGATAATCAAAATTTCAATGTGACTTTTGCATATTTTTTTACGAACTTCAATATTTTTACCAACATTTCGTAAAATCTTCCATCCCGGCTTGAACTAAACAGTTCGTTGTATCTTATCTGTGAACCGTGAAGCTTAGGGACAGTCTCCCGGCCAATGTGTTTTCTCTCCTTATACCACGGGGGCTTTGAAGCGTAAATAGACGTTATGTTACATTATGTTATGACATATTATTAGACATATATGTAGACCAGCGTGACAGGCGACCTGTAATGTATTACTTGACCTCTCTACGTTCACAGCCTTTTGAAGTGTAAATTTTTTAGGAGCGTTGAGCGATTTTTGGTATGAGAAAAACTTACGGGTTCGCGTCACTGATAACCTTGACATGCTCGTGAGCTACTGCGCTTGTGTCAGACTAGCGACACGTAGTATAACAGCCTGTGTAAGCTATCATGTTTCATTAATTAATAAACTGTATTAAAATATATATAATTACTAGCTGACCCGTGCAACTTCGTCTGCACCAAATAGGTTATTACCGGTTCCAATTTTATTTCCAAACGCCAAAAATCTTGAAAAAAGCTAAAACCGGATTGTAGCGAAATTTACCGGGTCCAATTGTGACTCGCAACTACACTATATATATTGGCAAGAAATGTCTTCCCGATATCCACTGGGTCACTCCTTTGACCCTCACCTCCACGCCCCATTTACCATATAATATATATTTCCCTAAATAAAAAATAATCTAATATACCTTTCTAACAGTGAAATAATTTTCAAAATCGGATCAGTAGTATCAGGATAACCCCGAACATCCAAACTCACAAATTTTAACTTTTTAGTATTGGAATTTCATGGATATGAATTCTACAATTGTCAAATTAGTCATGGGAGAGTCACTTTATAGATAATATTAAATTTTTATTATATAATTTAGTTCTTCCAGATTATACCACTGAGATACACAAAGACAAACACAACACTACAGACATCAGGCCTTAAATAAATATATATTTACATAATAATTAATGTTTGTTATTGTGTTATGTTGAAGTTTAATTTTGTTAAAACACATGAAATTAGAGTATTGACAAAATGAGAAAATACATGCCTTTGTGCCTTTGTTAAAATCAGACGGACGTAGTATATTGATAGGTAAAATATCATACAATGAAATACTAAATTGGGGTAATCGAAAAAATGTGTTCTAGAGTGCCTTCATCCGACCCCTATACACATATTGATTTGTTGCTGATTCTGAACTTTGCAAGATGCACTGGAGAGCACTCAATCTACAGATAGTAGACGCAGCAAACTTACAACAGCTAAGAAATTTATAAACCCATGGCTTATCAGGAATGGTATCCTAAATGGAAACATAAGATTTGCCTTTGATTTGGTAGAATACATTCCAGTTTGAGTTCCATGACAGTAACAAATCAGTCTTGTTTGGGGAGGATAAATCCTGAACATAGGTTTTATAATGATAGCAATATCCAGTCTGGTATCCAATAGCCAGCTTCTTTAGCGATAACACCAGCAGCTTCATTACCCTGGATCACACTATGTCCTCGTATCCATGCCAGAACTACATAAATTCCTAAAAAATTACATTGATACAAATGGAATTGATTAATTGTGATAACTGATGTTTCATTGAAATATGTCAAACATGTCAAAACAATATCAAATGTATTGTAAAAAGTTTCAATAAGAAGAAAAAGCCCTTTTTTGCTTTAAGGCAAACAATTTCATTAATATATTTTAAAAAAACGTTTATATATATATATAGATTTTTTGATACAGAAACCTTCTCGGGAATCCCCAGAATATCCTCCTAAATTATTATCACAATCTGATCAGTAGTTTGGCATGCACAGAGGACAAACATACAAATATTGATTTTTATATATAAAGAATAATGATAAATTAAACACTGAATGATCTGGGATAATCAAGTTAATAAAAGTTAATACACCAATAGGTAATCCTTGAGTAGGTTTGCTATTGAAATGAAAATTTTATTTGTGTATATATTATATACAGTCTCTCTCTCTCTCTCTCTCTCTCTCTGTCTTTCTAGAGAAAGAATTGATAACGACACCTAACCTATGGTACATAGGTGTACCCATTCTACACATCCACAATACGTAAAAATAAAATTAAAAAATCATCTCTACCACTTTATCATAACAATCTTCAACTTGTATTAAAACTTTTTCATACTCCATTGTATTGAAAAAATTATAAAAAAAAAGATATGACGCATCGCATCGCGTCGTCGAGTCAACTGTCACTTGCCTGTAACCATTCGTCTAAGAGCTAGGAACGGTTTCATTTTAGAATGTTTTGTTTTTCACTAACTTTGAAATGCTACTAAAACATGAAATTATTATTGCCAGACATTTTTGTTATTAACAATAATGTGCTTGAAGCTATTTTTTGTAAATGTAGTGAAAAGTATGTTAAGATTGCTGTAATTTTAATATTATTTTATTTAGACATAAAAGAGGGTAAATTAAAAATAATATTTATAGAATAACTTAGCTATAGCGATAGCTTAGCGCAATAAAGATAGCGATAATTGTGGAAGCGCTTGTTATAGATGCATGTATTCAAGATGACGTCAGTCTCAAGTCATATGTCTACGTATATCATTGTTTTTCACTGTTTACGGTGAAATCTCAATATCATAATGGTTAATAAAATGAAATATGTTCTTTGTAATGGAAAAAATAAAGTGGTTTGAAATGAATAATTTTATTTATAAAGAATATCATTCATTGGGCACATTATTGTCAATAACAAAATTGTCTGGCAGTGATAAATTCATCTTTTTAATAGCCTTAAAAAATTACCGAAAAATTTTTTTCCTTAAATTATTTATAAATATAAATTTTGATCTGTAAAGGTGTAATGCGCATTAAAAAACACAACGTTAACCGGTTGCCAGGTATCCTGAATCCTGTTTGGAAGGCCATAATATATCTTCATATTAAAGAACCAGCTTTTCTAAAATTCTCGTTCTTCCAACGTTTCTGGCTCTTGTACTAAGGTGTCGCAAAAAAGTCTAGTTACATTAACTACAATTTTTTGTCTTTCGTTATCCTGGAGAGCCCCTTGCGTTTTATGGGACAAAAAGTATCCTAAATGTAACCTTGTAATATTAGTTATTACTGTGTCAAGTTTCGTTAAAATCGGTTCAGTACTTTCAGCGTGATGCGTGTTCACAGGGACAGAAAGATATGCCTTGGAGTCACGTCCTTTAAGCCATACCAATGTTGTATGTGTGTAAAGTTTTCATTTTCCGATATTTTTTATTTTATTCGTTGTTCATGTCACTTACATAATATTAGTATGTATTTAAATAATTTTGCACAGATAGGGATATTAAATTAATAATAATAAAACACTTTTGGTAACGCGGTTTGTGTTTGACTGATGTAATGACGTGAAAACTGATGCATTTTATGTCGCGTGCCGAAACTAAAACAAAAGAAATAATATCGTGAAGCCGACCAAATCGGTACTAATGATCAATAACTCTTACATTTGTGACTATTCAATTTGGTCGGGTTCGCGATATTATCACTTTTGTTGAGTTTCGGAACGCGACATTAGATCGTTCCAACGCGCGCACGCACACTGTTTTGATAGATATGATTGAATTTGAACTTTGTGCAGCGGTATTAAAGTGCAAATTGACTCTTTGGTGTCAGGAACACACCTATATTGCTTGGACGACAGTGAAAGCTTGTAATTTAATATGAACTTTAATGAATAGCAATAAAGTTCAAATTGATTCTACATTTTAGTTAGAAAACGTTTGTATGGGAAAAAGAAAAGGGCTGATTTTAGGGTTTTCCCGGCAATTATTCGAATTTTTCTCGCCGTAAAAACCATCCTTGGACTTCAACGAACATTTAAAAAAAAGAATTGGCAAAATTGGTCTAGGCGTTGATGAGTTATGCGCTTACCAACACATTTTGCGATTCATTTTTATATTATAGATTGCTCAGTGTGCCAATTGATATGAAAACAAAAGTAATGTTAATAATTTCGATTTAGAAATTATGAAATTTTAATAAATTGGTCTATAATTGATTTAAAAATTTAAAATAATACACGGTTAAGTGTATTCATTTCAACAGTTTTTAACACTCTAAAAAATTTTTCTCGACTTTTTTAACTTTACTGTGGTGACGCCGATGCGATGTCGACGTCACCGTAGGGCGGGGGCGGGGGTTTCTATGATAATTTAAGTGGACTGTATATGCGGGGGTGCTATATTTGATATTCAACTATTGCGATCAGCTACGACTGGGGAGACAAGGGTAGGAAGGAAACTTGGCACATACCTCGCGGCGCTGTAGCTTCCACGTGGCTAGCCGGCTAGGTGATTCTCGTTTCTCTCCACTGGATCTTCTCCCACACAACACTTATTGTTTATAATGTATGTCGGCACGTATGTAGCGATGCGTTTATTTCTCACTCGAACATGCGAAAACTCAAAATGTTAGCATGCGGCGCGGCGCGGCGCGGACACAACAACACTATGATGCGGCGCGGACAACACAACAGTAATGTACTGGCGGCGCGTTCGTCGCGCTACCGTATATAAGCATGTGCCATAGGAAAGGGTAATTGGTCGGGCTTCAAAGTGGCGTGATCTGATCACAATAATGCGGGAATTTCAAATATATATAAAGCGGCGCAACCAACTGTGTTTATCGTCAAACACATTGTCGTCACTTTGTCGTGTTTTAATTTAAAAAAAAACGTAAGTATATTGAGGTGAAACACGAAAATATTTTAAAGTAGTTCTATAAAAATATTTGATAAATATTCCTATATTTACTTCGCTTTGGTCTCGTGCATACCTCTCACGTGTTTTTTTAAATACAGCATTGTGCTAATTAAGAATGACAAACACAATCGCGCATCGTGAACGACAGTCAACTTATTCAATGAATATTCATTAAAACTGTTACCAAAGAGTAATAAAATATATTTAGTCTTGTATTTATTATAGACCAGCTGTGCCCGCGACTTTGTCCGCATGGAGCTTAATGCAAAAAGCAGTTTTTCGTTTAATGTTTCTTTGATATTATTTATAAATTATAGCTGCAAGAATTATATCTGTTTCTGTAAGAGATGTGAATTACATTTAGCTACCTATTCTTTTCTTATACTTAGCTCGAACCGTCATTCAAATTACAATAACTTTTGATAGAATTCGAATGATTGATTTTAATAAAATAAAGACTAATTCTTACTCGAGGATATGTTTTGTGATTTTTTTTTGTGACGATTTATCGTGAACTTGTATATGCGTGTTTAAACAAACAGACAGACAGACATTTCTAAAAATGATTGAATTGTATTTTATTACTTACTAGCGGGCATGACAGACGTTGCCCCGCCCTGATTATAAAAAAATCCTTGACAAATTATATACCAAAACGTTCCTCATGAATCACTTTATCCACTGGTGAAAATCGCATGAAGATCCGTTTAGAAGTTTTTGAGTTTTCGCGAACAGACAGACAGACAGACGTGGTTGGGGACTTTGTTTTATACTATGTAATAATGATGATACCCGTGCTTACAATCTATGTTCTTGTAAAAAGTTTTAATTGTGTCATGGAAACTGCATGTTTTATTAAATTAACACTGGATTATTATTTATGTTTTAGACAATCGTTTTGACATTGCTACATAATAAATATAAACGTTTACGTCGATTTAGTTGTTCCAATAACTTATGTATTATTGGAAACATGCATTTACTGGGAATAGTATTAATATTTTACTGTTCTTTGAGATATTAAGTTAAAAGTTTATTCAATGAATGTTGTTAGTACACAAAGAAACGACTCACAGTCCGCGTCCTTGTTGCATTGTTGGCGCGACAAACAATCTTGATTGATTCGTACCACTGTGCGACATTCGTCGGGCAATTATTTTTAACCGACTTCAAAAAAAGGAGGAGGTTATCAATTCGACTGCATTTTTTTTTTTTTTTTTTTATGTTTGTTACCTCATAACTTTGGACTGGATGAACCGATTTTGATTATTCTTTTTTTATTTGAAAGCTGGTACTTCCCGTGTAGTCCCATTTTAATTTGGCACCGACTTCCAATACATCTCTAGGTAGCACACATATTCATATGTTTTATTTAATTTGGTTAATTTGATAAACTATTTATTTTCCGCTTTTTAGTGCCTTATGGGTTTTTGATTGATATTGAAGTAGGTTAATACTTGTTTTTGAAAATTTACTTTATGTTTTATTGCATTTAATTTTTTTTATTGCGAATCTCTCTATATGAAATATGGACAAGAGTAGATTTTGATTGTATTATTTTTTAATGCCGTGGCTTAATCGACAAAGATTTTTTGATATTAGATGGTTCGGATAAATCCAGTATGAAACATTCCTAACTCTATTCTCTGAAGAAGTATCAGCTTTCAGATAATTGGACAACATGTTTTATGATTTACTTATATTATTTTGCGTAGTTTCGTCGATAAAGGATATTTGTAATTAGATGACACACTTAAATATATTATAGTTACAGATATTCTTTACACCACCGCCTATCTTAAGAAGGCTACTTAATGCCCTCCACACAGACAACATGTTTGATTTAGGTATATTATTTCGCGTTGCTTCTTTAACTAAGGATATCTAAATATAAGTAGTCGATGATAAAACAGTCAGTTCATATTCTTTTCTATTTGTCAACCTAATTTCTTTTTTTTTTATCTATAAACAGACTTTGTTATACAACTTAATTTACACTACCGAGTAAGGACCTAAAGTTTACAATTAATTGATATAGTTAAATAAAGTTTAAAATGTAGCGGATAGCCGTAGGGTTAGTTTATTAAATATTCATGGCGTTTCAAAATAAAAACCTACTTAAACATACAAAAAAGTCCTCGACGGTCTTTTTGACCGCTCTAAGTAATATGTACAAAACAAAAGTGGTAGAGCTACGTTGAAGCTATTACTGGTTTCAGCTTGAATGGGTCAGCTCGCCCGGGGTGCTACCACCCGACCCACAGAAACACGGACTTGAAGTAACAGTGCTTGTATTGTTGCGTTTCGTTCGGTCAGTGAGAGCGCCGGAGGCCCTCCTCCTTTCCCATCCCGAATCCCCCTTCCCCCAAACAGACTGGCAAGGTACTTGCGACTCCTGGTGTTGCTAGTGTCTATGGACGGTGGTAATCACTATTTTATATTTTTATAAGAAGCGAAAATTGTTATTTATTTATGCTTAAGTTTTCTCTATGTTAGATATACAATATACATATAACATAAAACATATTTACACCTAAATTTGTGTTCTGCGCAACTATCTTCAGAGCGGTAAAACAGTTTGGCGAGGACTGTACCTAAAATTGAATTTCATTCTTAAGTTATTGATTTGTTTAATCATAGGTTATATTAATACGTGAGTAATCAATGAGTTTTTGTTCAATAGTAATGTACACTTCTACGGTTTCAAGGAATACGATCTAAAAGGATGTGGAACTGACAAGAGCATTAGATCATCGAAGCGCGTGTAGGTAGATATTTGATAGCGTTTGTGGTATCTACCACGTGATTATGTTATTAGATTTAGCTTCATGTTTACTTAACAATCGTTCAATTGTCACGCTCTATGGAACGTAATAAACTGATGTACAACAATAAGTACAGTCCACGCGAAATTCTTTGACCGCTATGAATATATATAAGTTAAAGACAATTTAAGGATAAATTTTAGATTCCTATCTATATTATAAAGTATATTTTAACTTTGTTTTGTATTTATGGTTATATTCAAAGTAGCCAATGATTGGACGGGGACTGTTTTATGTTTTTTTTTCCCGAACTGACTACGCTATTGGCTTAGGAAGGCAACAACAAAGGCAACAACTTCACCGGACTACTAAGGCGAGCGCTTAAGGCACTCAACCGATTTTTAATTTGACAACTAGCTCAAGGGTGCGCGGCACACCTCGGCTTGGGTTGTTGCCTAGTTAATGCAATTCGCGACCTAACTGAGCTAACTTAATCTAAGCTACATATTCATACTTATATGAGTCATAGAAATTTATATGTGTACCAAGCGTACATACCTCAGTAACTCTTATATGTATTTCGTGTCCGTTAATTTTTTTCTGAACTGACTCAGTTCGATAAGGGAAAATAATAAAACTACATGGCAAATAACATAATTTGAATTTCAGAAACAATTTTATTCGTTATAATTATATGATAGAGAAATCTGCTATTGTACTATAACGAATTATAAACACCAAATACTAAGAATATCGATTTTAAATGAAAATGGAAACAAATGCGGTAATGCGATAAGTAGAATATAAATAAATACTTTTCAATTTTGTAAACGAAAACGATTTTAGTACATTAAAATGTATGTAATTGGTTAAATAGTTGCGGTCTTATTACAAAAACACGGGTATAACACGAGTTTTACTAAGCAGTGCCTAAAATTTAAAATCTAGTTGAAGCCATGTTTAAAATGCTTTATTACAAAAGCGTGTCCAAGCGGTCTCTAACTAAACATTTGATTTAAGTTTATATGCAAGCAACTCTGAATAGCATTTAATTTATTTCGTTCAATTCGATCTCATCATTCAAAAACGTTCCATTACATTAAGATATTTTGCAAACAATTTCAATTTATGAATAATATTTTTGATCAGATCTTCATTGAGAAAATTTTATGTATGATACGTTAAATTGGTTATCATTATTGTGATACTATAGTTAAAACATAAAATAAATAAAATAAGCAATTTATAAAAAATATTTATTACATGAAAGTACGTAAGGTGGAACAACAGTATAACTACACTGTCAGATGTCAATAGTGTCAAATAGTAGTAGTTATGATTTACTTGTGAATGTCTACAATTGTTTAATTTATTTACTTCTTCCAAATTCATTATACCCACAAAATCCATAATTTATTATGAAACTTCTTTTACCGGCAAATAGACATACAGTTAATTACAACAACAGAATAAGAACTGTCAACTTAGACAAGTGTTAGAGAATTATTTAAATTAAAATAATGTCCATCTGTAAACAAGGCTAAGACACTCTTTTGTGACCAAACTTTTTTTAAGTAGATGTTTATTGCTTATTTAACTTTTTTGTAATAACACGGTTGATTTTTGCCTTTAATTCGACTCGTACATTTCAAAGATATTGCGAAATGCTATTTTTGATAGGTCTTTATATTTTCAACGAAGTTAAATCGCATTTGTTCAGTACAGTGCGTTTTTCGGGTCTTTATAATTATAACAGCATTTAACTCGAACAAAATAAAATTAGCATTTAGCATTTGGTGCGTGCTAAGTAAAAATCGCAATAATTCTCATTTTTAATCATTCCAGTAATCATCATCATTAATTAGTCATCATCTAAAATAGCGTAAAAATCATTACACGGGTAATAAATAACAATGTATTTTTCAACACGACGTTAAACTCTATTCATAAATATCAAGAGTATAGACATGTAATAGGGTACCCACAATAAAAACATGTAATAAACACTAACATAAGCAATAAAAGTAATAGGTGGCAAAAAGTAGAGATGAGATAAACGACCTGTTAAAACAAACGTGAATATCGATAGTACATTTTTGGTATCACAAATAATAAAACTTTTGAAATATATATGACGACATACCGCAAATAGTAACAGGTAACAAACATAACATTAACAATAGAAGTAGTAGGTAGCAAAACTTGTAGCTTGTAAAAAAGGCTTGTAGGTGGTAGAGTCACGCAAAAAGCTATTACTGGTTTTTCAACATGAATGGGTTGGCTCGCCCGGGGTAGTACCACCCTCTCATAGAAAATCGACGTAAAGTAACGTGCTTGCATTGTTGCGTTTCGTTCGGTCAATGAGAGCGCCGAAGGCCCATTTCCCTTTCCCCCCTCACCGTCCCCTCTCCCCGTCTCCTCTCCCCCTCCCTCTTCGCTCCAAACACAGGCTGGCAATGCATTTGTGACTCTCCTGATGTTGCAAGTGTCTATGGACGGTGGTGATCACTTAACATCAGATGACCCGCATGTTCGTTTACCACCTATGATATATAAAGAGAAACCTACTAATGGGAAAATTTTCATTAGAACACATCATAAATTAAAAAGTTTTTGGAAATTATGATATATCACAAAATTAAAGGTAATTGAAATTTGACAAGTTACAGAATCGATATAAATAAAAATCAAATGCTGAATGTATTACGGATTACTTCAGAACGATATACCTATTTGGTTAACTTTTTTTATTGTATTTATAATTATCGGGACAACGTTTGAATGAAAGAAAATGGTAAAATAATTGTAAGGAAAAAAAGTAATCAAGGCATATATCCGAAAAATCATTACTCTCCTTTTACACACTCCGGTAAATGGGAATATACTTACTTGTTTATATGGCAGCATTTGCTGTGTGGGTTGATGTTTTTAGTAGCTACTTATTTTATATATAATACGATGCCTTTGCATTATGTGGTACTTTCACCGATCAAGTATAATTCTAATCGTAAAAATATTATAAATGGCTGCGAGGATGGACGATCTTTTGTAACTCTGTCACGTAAAAACTACTGAACGGATCGTGACGAAACTACAATTACGTAGGTTATTAGAATGACACATAGACTATAAAAATTATAAAGATTTTGTGCAAATTGGCAAATATATAAAGATAAGTGTCAAAGAAATTGCAAATAATTCTTCCCATTGAGAGCTGTCCTGCCGTGCACTGCATAAATCGTTAGTTATATATATATTTAGAGTCAACGAAGTTGCGTCGGTCGGTAGTGTATGTATATCTTAATCGTATTCACCTATAGATTGTTAATGTTAGGAATATGTGAAGTTTAAATCAGCATCTATCGATATTTAAGATCTGTCGATAAATCGACTATCGTAGGAAACGATCCTCATCACTATACAGTAGCGTTAAAGTTCCCGTACTAAACGAAATGAAATCAAAGGTACTCCATAACTTAGCGTCGTGTGTATGTTATCTGTTTGTTTACGCTGAGCGGCTTGTTAACCAGCAAGTCGAACGTGAGTTCGTCGAACTTTATTTTCAGGTGTCTGCTCCGTTTCCCGTTCCTAGTGCAATGTGAGCCTTTTATTAGCTCTCTGCGGTCGTAGCTGATCGTTTTCTCGTTTATACTGTTACAAATGTATAACATTTCTTTTAGAGTTATGGGCTATTTGAGAATCGGATCTAGAGTATTCATTGTTTTCATTTACGGATGATGTGGATTTATTAGGCTGTATATTATGAAAATCCTTTTTTATTCTCGACCTGACTATACTATTGGCCTGATGAGCCTTCACGGCTTCACCGGACTAAGGAGCGCTTAAGGTACTCCGCCGCTTGGCGACAAGCTCAAGCGGGCCAGAGTGGCCGAACCTCGGCTTGGTCTGTTGTCTTGGATGCAACTTCGCGAACCTATCTAAGCTGAACTAAGCTAGCTATTCATACATATAAGAATTCCTGCGAGACACATGTGTACCGACATGTGAACCTCACGAATTCAAATGTGTCTTTTGTGTCTGAGAATTTGGCTAATCTAAACTAACCCAGTTCGAAAATAAGGGAGAAAATAAAAACCCTTCCACCATGTGTGTACCTGTGCCTATGTGGGGGTGAGCTGTGTTGTGTTGTTCAACTAGTGTTTGAAAATTTTCAGTGTCACTGTATCGCGACAGTAGCCATTACGAAAATAGCAGATTCTAGTACTATCATATGAATTGCCTTCTTATGATCGCTACCTAGGAGCTATCCAATAGAATCTCTTGTCACACGTTAAGGGTTTGGGAGGGGGTTAACAAAGTATGGCAAAGGTTTGGGGAACGATTCATAAGTTTCGTGACGTCAGGTGTATAAATTTAAAGTAGGTACTATAAAGTTCCACTGTAACGGAAATCTAAAATGTTTGATTTATAATTGGTTAGTTTTCTTCGCTGTTTCTCTTACGTTAATGAAGATTTGGTATATTTTTCTGAAATTATATATTTTGTCTGGATGAAAGGTATACACATATACCTATGTTCTCGTCTATACTGCTGAAAACGTCAATGCAAATTTGAATAATGACCGGTTGCGTAGTTAAGGCGTGAAGGAATAACAAACAGGTGAAAAAACTCACTTTTGCATTTATAATCATCATCTTCAACCTGTAAGCGTCCCACTGGAGAGCCATAAAGCCTCTTCGCGAAGGAAAGTACGGACATAATCACCTGCATGCGCCCACGACGAATTGGCGATTTCAAACTCTGAGAAATCTACAGTTCTATGTTTTCCCACATTCAGTAGCACTACAAGAATATTTCTCAGGTTCATGTTTCCTCATGATGTTTTCCTTTACCGTCTGTTGATTTTTTTTTAAATAAAAACAGCCTAAGTTATTCCTTATAACCTAACATCTATTGTCAGTGAAAGTCACATCAAAATCGGTCCAACAGGTTCAGGTTCAAACAATGTTTCTTCTTTTGTTATATCCTATAAGCATTCACATCCATTTAGTAAAAAGCTGTTATTTTAACATTACAAGTTGAAATCTCAATTTCGTCTATTTGTATAGAGAAGAGGAATATCAGCCATAATAAAATGTCTCTGCCGGAATCTTTTCATCGATCAGTCACTGTTGGTTTAGATAAAACGATGTGGGGAGGCAAATAGATAACCATCGCTATTGAACTTTCCGATGTGACAGTTTTCTACAGTCAGGTTTTATTTATAAATTTTTATAGACGTTTGAACATAATAGTATCTGATGTAAATGACAATATGGCATAAGAAAACACGGTAGGCCTAGATATTGGACCAGTTCTCAAATAGGGTTGTTAAGGTCCAAAGACAAACGTATAGAATCATATTGAAGTGAAAATTCTTATAGGAGATTCTAATCTGATAGTTTTGTGTGACGCAAAGTGATGGGGCTTAACACTGTGTTAGGTAGAGTAGGAGCAGTGTCAAGTGCTTAAAACTTTACCTTTTTAAGGGTTAAAGCGCACATTGGTTGACGGCATTTGCTTACGGTGACATAAAAATTCACACAATAAAGCCGCACTTCTTAAGGATCATAAACATTATTCTGTGTGACATTTCTTTATATAGAAAATAGTATTATAATAATGAGAACCTGTAAGAGTCTCAGTACTGCGCCAAAGGTCTCTTACGAATGGAAGATAAGGTCAGAATGACCACGCCAGCCCGTGGCGTGAATTATCATTACTACGCCGTGATGTATTAATAATTTATATGATAGCACAAGAATATATCTTAGTTATCGTGATGAAACCATAGCGTTGTAGTAAGGCTTTTTCTAAATCCGTCTAGTTAGCTACCACTATGAAGTTGAGAGTCTGTCACCACACATCTGTTGGTATGTTCCGGCATCTGCATTTAAGACCCCGTTGCTCTATATGTTTAGCGTGTTTACCATTTTAGGCCACATCGATTAGGGTGTAGGGGGTAGGGGTGTAGGGGGTAGGGGTGTCGAATAACATCATAAAATTCAAGACATCCAAGCCAACCTCACCTGCATGTGTGGTGCACCCTGCTGAATAACGAACCAGGCAATGGCGAAAACGAGGTGGTAGGGTTTTACAGCCTGACTGGGTCGCAACCACCATGCATATGGCGAAAAAGCCCGTCATAGTGATTCGCTTCTGCGGGTCGCATTTCGGGATCAAACTGTGCATATCACCATAAGGCATAGTGCAGTCATTTTGCCATGCTACAATAAAGAAAAAAAATCGTCATTTAACATCAGATGTAAATGTAGTGAAAAAATCATTGGTGCACGTGAAAATTCAAATCTGCGGATATCCAATCGATATTCCGTTGGTTAAACCACTCGACCTTGACGAAAACACGGCAAAATAACTGCTTACAATATAAATAGTTATTAATTAATCAATAAGAGACATTAAAATATATTCTTACTCTTCTCTTCAGTCTGTTCCCATACGTTGTAGAGTATATATCTTCTATCTATACAAGGCACTCTTCGTCCAAGTTCCTCCCGATTATTTATTAGATCGTCAGCCCAATTAATCGGCGGACTTTTTTGTATTTTGTAAGATAGCCTTTGACCTCATCAATCACAATCTCACTTTATGTTAAATGACGATGTGACACAATTTGGTAAACATGCTAAAGGGAGCTAGAAGGACTGGCTCTTAAGTGTAACTGCCGGAACCCACCTATAACTGCTTGGCAACAGATTTTTATCTTGAGGGTAACTAATCAGGCGGGCTTAGAGAACGCCCTACTACTCCACTAAAGTTTCATCATGATCCTTCATCGAAAGACCCAGCTCATTCGCAAGGATCCGAACCTACATCGATCAACACCTTGTCTAAACACACTAATCATTGAGCCATCATTGCTTCTGTGATCAATTCTGGATCTCCACTCCACTCCCATTGTGCCTTACCTTTCTGCCGCGTATGAGGTCCGCTCACTACTAATGCCTTTGCGGTACGATGACTGTGGAAAAAAAAACAATATATACGTTTCGAAACTTGTGTGAACGGATAAATAAATGTATTGTAAAAGTAAGTTTTATAAATGCTAAATATATAATGATTTCATAAGAATTTAATTGGGATTACAATAAATCGACACTATTAAAAGCGCATGCACCTACAATAATGGAAAAGAGAAATCTTGGTATTTAGTGGTTAACTTTAAAAAATGTTGTATTGAGCAACTAAGTGAACTGCGCTTGGTTTTTACAAATCAATGTACAATGTAACTGGCACACAAAAACTAACAAAGAGCCTTGAAACATTTTCTGTAAAGGCTGATTTTATATCTTTCATATCTATAAATCTCACACAAAGTCAGTGTTCCTTTACTTTTGTAAACTACGTTACTAATATTGATACGGTTCTATATATATAAATAGGTATAACATACGGATATCGCATTCATAAAAAAAAGTGTGTGTGTACTTATGTACACGCGTTAGAAGTTATATTTCTTTGGCGTAACAAGATAAAAATCTTTTCAAAAATTTTATCTTTCTCCTTATTCTACGTTTGTAGAAAAAACGACACTAACAATAGAAAAAAGGTATTTAATACATTGAAAGTTTTAATACAAAGAAATACAAACAACAAATACAAAGAAACAAAACGTTGACTATAGCTAACTTCAGGGTGTCGGTTTTTCGCAACGGTGTGCGCGCGCATCGTAATAATTCAGGGTGTCGGTTTTTCGTGGCGGTGTGCGCGCGCATCGTAAAAATTTACTCTTATAATTTTTCCCTAACGCGCCAAAAGAAGTATAACTTCAAAAACAGAGGAACGTCGATGTTTTCTATAATCTAGTAGTAAAATATTTCCCCGGCGCTTACATTGCTGACGCAATTGTAGGTATCGGAAAGTTGCAATGGCTATGTCTATCTCTTAGGTATAAGCCACTGAACCTCTTTTACCTTTTTCCGTATCATTAAATTAATGAGTTATTTGCGCAGCTATTTTGTCTAATACATTATTAACCCCTATTCATTTAAATATGAATATTCATATTATAATAATAATTATAATATAATTAATTACATTCATATTTCCTAGGTCTTTACCTATGAAATTGCCGTTTTGTATGAAAAAAATTAAACGAATTTTTTTCATGTATTTTTTATTTGTATTAATCGAAGTAATCACCCATGCAATCAATGCATCTTTGCCAACGCAGTGGCAGTTTATTGATGCCCTTCTTAAAGAAATCAGCTGGACGGGAGGCAACAAATTCTTCAAAGGCATTTTGTACTGCCTGTCGGGTATTGAATTTTTTTCCTGCCAAGGAGTTATCCAAATTCTGGAAAAAGTAGTAGTCTGTAGGCGCAAGGTCTGGTGAGTAGGGCGGATGACGGAAAACTTCCAACCCCAGTTCTTGCAACTTGGAGACCGTCTGCTGTGCAGTATGAGGTCGCGCGTTGTCGTGCAGGAGCAGCGGAGACGAGCGATTGACCAATGCTGGTTGGAGATGTGCCAGCTTCTCCATCATTGGGTTCAGTTCTTCACAGTACACATCTGCAGTAATGCTCACCCCGTTTGGTAAGAAGCTGTGATGAATCACACCGGCGCTAGACCACCAAACAGTGACCATCACTTTTCTAGGGGTAAGTTTTCGTTTAGGGCATTGTTTAGGTGCTGAACCAGGATCCAACCAACTTGCTGAGCGCTTGCGGTTATCAAACAGAATCCATTTTTCATTGCAGGTAACAATGCGGTTCAAAATTCCTTCATTTGTGTGTCTGTTGAGCAGTGCAAGGCACGTCTCGACGCGTACTTCGCGCTGGCGATCATTGAGTTGGTGGGGCACCCATTTGTCAAGCTTTTTACCTTGTCAATTTGACGCAAATGGACCAATATTTTTTTGACGCTAACGTCGAAAGTTGCTGCTAATTCAGCCGTAGATTGTGTATTATTAACTTCCACAATCGCCTTTAATTCTACATTGTCCACCAAAGTCTTCGGACGACCGCGAGGTTCATTTTTCAGGTCGAAATTCCCAGAACGGAAGCGAGCAAACCAATAACAGGTGGTCCGTTGGTTTATAGTGTTAGCTGATGATAGATGATAAACGTCGTTGATGCTGCGTGCCGCTTGTGCCGCGTTGCTGCCACGACGGTACTCATATTCCATAATTACTCGAATTTTTAACGTATCCATGATGACAAAAAAGATTGAAATGCGATGAAAATGTAACACTAATCAATAAACAAATGACTACTTTTGGAAAAAGAATTCCATGTTTTTAAAATAAAATTAATTTGAAATTAGAATTCTTAGCCAAACAAAAATTATTTTGATTTGAAATGGCCAGTACTGCAGAACAGCAATTTCATAGGTAAAGACCTATTATTAATTATTTTTAGGATTTCTTATACATAGAATATAGTTTTAATTAATAGCTTGGAACATATTACAGATTTTAAGTTATGCGCAACGAATAAATAAAAATTGTGTGGTTTTATGAAACCACTGTAAAAGTGAAACTTTTTTCACACTATAGACATTTCACTAATAATAGTCTATACACTACACGGTCAGCTGCTGCGAACTATAGGCGCCGCCATATTGGCCCTGGCTGCTCTGACGAGCGCCTTTCACTTTATCCCTACTCCGCGGCCGACCATCACGCGACATGCAACACACAGACGAAAAAGTTTGAGACGATGTAATAAAATTTTCACTTTAAAATTATGTGACGGAACTTACAAAGCTTGGATGTTTATTACGCAACAAAAGTACATTTATTGCACCATTACAGACACTGGGTCGACCATTATACAAATAAATAAAATTTAAGTGTCTGTAATGTCAAAATAATAGTTTTACTAAATGGATATGTAAGTATTATACCGTACACATATGACAAAAACCCATTTTTGAAAACGTTTGTCTGTTTCTTAAATCTTCGGTACCTTTGGACAGACTTTTGCAAATATCTGATGTTACGAGGCCTAACTTAGGTTACTTTTATTTTGGAAAAAGAGATATAATAAACTAAACAAGACTACTTCTTTCTTCTTTTCTTTCTTACACTGATCTAGTATAATGCGCACTTTCCGCGTACTTTATATTGAAAAAAAAATTACGCTGACAAAGACGGGGGGACTGATAGTATAATATCACCTCGATGGGTGGAGTGTTCTACCGTGAGGTTCTTAAGGTCATTTCTGCCTCGTACTTCGACCCTGTGGAATCGACTCTCAGCGCCGGTGTTTCCAAACCGTTACGAGTTAGAAACCATTAAGAAACGACGTGGACTTCTTTAAAATGCCGGTAACGTACTTGCGAACCCCTGGTGTTGCTAGTGTCTATGGACGGCGGTGATCAATTACCATCAGGTGACCCACCTGTTCGTTTGCTCCCTATAATATAAAAAAATAAATACATAACAGTAGCTTCCAAACGCAAAAGGAGTAAATCTCACTTGAAAAATGAGTGAAACGAGTAAATCTTTGTTTAGGTAAAAGTGAGTTTAATTCTTAGTATTGTAAAACGAAGTTAGAATTTAATGGAGTTGTTTGAAACGTGGACACAAATTAGTAGCTACCGGGTTGTCGTGCCGTGATGAATATGCGACGACATTAAAATTGAAACGACCGGACCAGCCGGCATTAATACTGCAAAAACTCTTTGCCGTTCATGAATATCACATCGTGTTTTTGTTACAGTTCATGACTCCTTGGTTTTTTAAAATAATTTGTCTGCAGATACACAAAAAAATATACAACTTGAAATACATAATTTATCTATCTCAGAAACTTACATAATCCTCACTGTAGGCGTAGTTTTGTATTTTAAAATGGTCACTTCTAACAAGATTTGTTTTAATCTATGCATATAATAAGAATGTAAATCTAACGTGTCTGTACTTATTCGATTTTCGTGAAAAAAAATATTGCAGGTGTTAGGAATAAGTAATAGAATACATTTCAATCATTTGTAGAAATGTCTGTCTGTCTGTTTGTATGAACACGCATCACTGCTAAAGTACTGGGTTCACAATAAACCCTCAGCAAGAAAATCGTAAAGCATATCCTCGGAAGTAACTTAGTGTCTGTTTTATTGAAATCGGTTCACTCTATCAAAAGTTATTGTAAGTACGAGAAAAATGTAGACAAGTAAATGGACTTAATACATTTAGATGACTTTATTAATAACTGTTTTTTACCTACCGGTTCCCCTTGTATTTCCGTCTCGAAAAGTATTAAAAGAAACGTAGAACCCGATTGCAGCGACTCCCACCGCTTCCAATTATGCAACCAAACAAATCAGGGACTCACTCGAACACAGACCTAGTTGGTTTAGTGAAACGATTTAGACATATATGGAAGAAATTTCGATGAGACGGACATAGCGCCATCTGTCATCATTCAGCAACATTCGACCGTTGAATTATTTGGATATTGTTCATACAAAAACACTAAAATCGCGAATAAGAAATGGGTGAGTAGGGTTAGGTAGGGGAAAATTTGGGGTTGTAGGTATTTTTTTATGGCCAATAAAAAAAAATACAAAAACTAGATAATCAAAAAAATTAAAAAAAAATCCGGTTACGGACACCCTAATCACATCATCATTACATAGTATAAAACAAAGTCCCCTACAGCGTCTGTCTGTCTGTCTGTTCGCGATAAACTCAAAAACTACCGAACGGATTTTTATGCGGTTTTCACCGGTGGATAGAGCGACTGATGAGGAACGTTTTAGTATATAATTTGTCAAGGATTTTTTCATAATCAGGGCGGGACAACGTCTGCCGGGCCCGCTAGTAGAGGTATAAAATATACTTTACGACCTATTCTCATACCAAACATATATTTAAAATTTCAGAAAAATCGGTACACCCGTTTCGGAGCAGCTCAAACACTAACACCGTGAAACGATATTTTTGTATATTAGATTATCATCATAAAAGTAGCAAATAATTGATTCTAGTTCGTGGTTTTAACATTTTCTAATGTTATTAGATGATATTGCATAGACGATGGCGGGCCATTAGCTAGACTGTTAGACGAACATCCTGTGCGACGTGACCGCACATTTGAAAAACAAGTAATAGGTACTGAGACGTTCTTACTTGTTTATTTGCCTGACTGTTCGGTACATGTTTTGAAATGTCTCTGTCGTTATGTTATTAAAATGTTTAAAATCGATTGCACGACATCACACAAGATATTTCATTTTAAAGTGATGTATTTTATAGAGCACTTTGAATATAAAAAAGTAGTGAGAAAACAGAAAGAAATAACAACTATAATAAATTCATACGAGAGTTCATATTACTTGATGCTAAAGGATTTGTTATTAACCTAGTTAACAGTTCACGAACCATATACCTCTTGCAAATATCTCACGTTTTAATCGTTCGTTATTTCAATTGCTTTTTACATTTTAGGTCGTTTTTTTAACTGTGCTATATATTTTAAAAATAGGTTTTGTTGTATGTAGTTCCTTAACGCGGCTTGCATTGGAAGTTGAATGGTATAAATCGTCACATCAGGCAAAAGCGTTATGCAACTCCATGATACTTTTGCTCTTTCTCTCTAATTGTTTTTATTGTAGTTATGGGTACGAGTATAGAAATTCATGCGAACTATATAAAGTAAATGTAATTAAATCTTATTTTTATCTAGTATTTATTTTGAAGTGAACGTTTTTATGGGAGGGCTATGAAATTCTGATCAACAACCTTTTTGTCTCACGAAAAGTAGTGGGGGTAAACACTATGTCGGGTAGAGTGTTGAAGACACCGGTTCTCGTCCGAACACCGAAGTTAAGCAACGTCGGACGCGGTCAGTATTTGGATTGGCGACCGCCTGGGAACACTGCGTGACGTTAATTTTATGTTGTATTTTTTTCATTAAAATGTTCCTTTGTAATACAAAAGCTTTAATTCTATCGCGTGTCTTTAGGACACACCGTATGTTTTTTAACATATTATTAATTAATAAACATCTTTCCTAAAATATTAAATGAAATTATTAGATAACTTATGTTAAGGAGCTTTGTTCATGACGAGGGTTTCTTGAGCATAATTTGTTTCTTTAATAACTAGTTGTCTTCTATAAAATCAAGGGTTGAAATAATAACATTTTAAGTCAAGCTCTAAATACTATCGGAGACTTTAATTAATGTTGTCTATCAGCAATATATGTAGGAGTAATTGAACTAAATTCCTAAATGAACGTTTTTAATGTTTCAGGTTACAGCCCTGATAATGCCAAAGAAAGTATGGTTTTGAACCACAATCTACACAGGTATGTACAAATTGTTTGTAAACCACGAATCCAATTTTACTTTGTAACTCTATCCGTATAAGATAAAATAAACCAGCGTGAATGACCTCAGCTGAACGTCTATCTAAAAAGCACCAAAATAGGAAAAATAATCAATTTTTTTAAGTAAATACCGTAATAGAACCCGCGAACGCTTTCAATTTGCCAAAAAATTGATTGTCATTACAGTACATTTTGATAACTTTTTTTCTTAATCAATAAGAAACGCTTTAGTTTCAAAATTGAATTTTATTCTATCTAAACACTGTTATATTTTACAGTAAAAACTTCGCTCTGTTTTGTCTCTGTTATACGGTAAAGCTCTGAAACCGTCTTCATACCTGTATGTTCTTTCCTTGTAACATGAGTTCCTTGAAGTTTAATTTGAAGAGAAACGTAGGTTAGTAAGACAGTGGGCAACCAGCTACAGATTACTTAATCTCTTGGTAGTTGCCGATATTTTTAGTTGTCACTGTGTTTTCCATCTAGTACAGCGCCTCGCTATGCTGTGCTCTAAAAAATGCTACCTAGTAAATTAATTTCTCTTCTATATACAGAAATTGCTGAAAATTTTCTCATATCGGTATCTATTTGGTTAATCATGATAATTACGTCTTTTTAGGAGTATTTGAATGATGTCGATGAAACGATCAGTATCTCTATAATTTCTAAATGTCACTTTGACATTTGATGGTTAAATGGTTACCGATTCCTGAAATATAATTATTGTTGTATTACCGGTCTTGAAAAACATGTTTCAGTCCCTTTTTTAAGGGGCAACTCTTACAGAGTCTCTTCAGCTACTCTTTCTAATACTCACTTGAATTATTACAGAGAAAACTGTCTAATTTCATATTTTTTACTTAACAAGGAGCTCGATTCTATAACTTACTGCTTTCCACTATTCTGCCGCTCAAAGAAATGGGCACATTTGTCGTTTTTGCGATATTGAGGATATATTCGGAATCAGGAAATAACGTGCATCCAGTACTATATTTTGGTCACCTATGAGCTTCTGTTCTTAAATTACACTTAATCTAAAAACGAATGAGAGATATTTCGATAGGATTCAGACTACGGACTCGTCGATTTTTCTCTCATTACACTTTTTATTTGATTCACTCCTTTTCCTTATGCTCTTTTACATTTACATTACATTTTTATAGAGTTATTTAATTGAACTATAATTAAAGTCACTATAAAATAAATCTCGATTAATTTTGAAGATTATACTTGATGTTCGGGCGTCAAAGTCTTCGAAGGAGTATGTATATTTGGCACGTGCAGTGGTGTCCATAGGAATAGGTATTAGTTCCGATTTTTACTTCCCTTATGTGCATTTAATTTCACAATAGAAACGTAGGTATCGGGTGATCGTGTAAATCGAAATACCAGAATGCATTATAAATAACAATTAAAACATGTCATGGACGACGGACGGCCATTGTTTCGATGGTGTTTGACACAAAGCGACGATGCTGGTCAGTGAGAATCTGATTTGCAATACAGACAATACGCATTATGTTTGCAAATCAACAAGTAACAGGAAATGTATCTCAGTTAACGAACAAATAGCTTTCGAAACTTACATAAATTTGCATGACTTTTTGTGTAACGTTTGTTTCTTATTGTCTCCTATTCTTCTATAGCTCGTTTCGTAAATATTTTCAGCTACTGTATCTTCTTTACAATTTTATGTAATAAAACAAGTTTTATGCTCTTGTATTACTGTGTAACTAGAAAAGCCTGCACTACATGTTCCTTTATACACACACTAGCCTCTGCCCGCGACTTCGTTCGCGTGGAACAGTTACTTTGGGCTGACACTAACACGCAGCGGAAGTTCTCAAAAGGAAAAAGACCCCGATTTTGAAACATTCTTCATTTGTGCTCCGCTCTTATTATTCTTAGCGTGATGATATACTATCCTCGATAAATGAGCTATATAATACTGGAACAAGTTTTCAAATCGGATCAGTAGTTCCTGAGATTACCCCCCTACAACGTCACAAACTCACAACGTCACAAATTCACAAACTTTACCTCTTTATAATATTAGTATAGATTATATACACCTTTTTTTTTCGAGTTATCGCTGGAGTACGTAGGTAAATAAAGGCTGGTGAGGCAGCATCTTCTTTATTTGACCCTTTTCTTCAAGAACCTTTTTCCTATTTAACCAATTCGTATACTATTCATTCATTATCTCCTTTGTACATCTGCGTTCACTTGTAAGGGCTAAGTATATCTTGTTTTTCCTCTACTTAATACCTTAATTTGTAACTTTTTTAATAGCATGGAATAAGAAATAGGTATGTGAAGGTGGTACTTTCGCAAACAAACTTTGCATAAGTTCCATCACTGTAAAAAAATGTAAGATATTCTATTGTTTCATCTCCAAATTGAGTTTAGAAATGATTATAGATATCTATAATTAATGTATGTCTTTTCATCCCATTTAACGGATGTATGTTCTATGAGTTAAAACATTTTGTCATTAAACTGAATGTTTATATAGTATCATTAATTTATGACACATCAATATAATTTAATATTATTAATATCCGGTACATTACTGCTAAATATGATCTAAGAGCGTGGGTTGTAATTCACGTCACGATAGCCTTGAACCATTAAAACCTTGAGCCTTGAAAAATGCACATTTAAAGCACAGGCAGCACGTCTGTTTCCATTTATGAATAAAGAACAATACCTCTACGTATTAGTAAGCCAGACGAATCTACTACACTAGTTAGGAATAATCTTGAGGATTTATATGCTCTGAAGGTAATCGTAAAGTGGAAATATTGTATTAAATATAGACGTAATAATAGCTCGGTCGTTAGTTCATACACTACATCGATCGAGCGATGACCTGGAGCTTTTGGTGAAGGAAAAATTGTGATCAAAACCACGGCATGGTGGTAGGCTTCTTCTAAGCTTGTCAGACTAGGTTTTTGGGCGTGCTCCAATAGGTGCACTTGAATACCAGTCCTTCTAAGTAAAGCGGGTTCACTATCTTTGACCACATTGTCATTTAACATAAGGTATAATATGGTCAGATGCTAAAACCTATACATATAATAAGAATGCAAATCTAACGTGTCCGAACTGTTTCGATTTTCGAGAAAAAAATTGTTGCAGGTGTCTAGGAATAAGTAATAGAATACATTTCAATCATTTTTACAAATGTCTGTCTGTCTGTTTGTATGAACACGCATCACTGCTAAAGTACTGGGTTTACAATAAACAAGAAAATAGTAAAGCATATTCTCGGGAGTAACTTAGTCTTTGTTTCATTAAAATCAGTCTATTCTATCAAAAGTTATTGTAATTTTAATGACGACGCGGCGTCAGTACGGGAAAAAAGTAGGCAAGTAAATGGACTTAATACATTCAAATGACTTTATTAATCACTGTTTTTTACATAAGCTTCCACGCAGACAAAGTCGCGGGTTCAACTAGTGTATAATAAAATATTAAACGTTCGTACTGCCCTCTTTAAAAATTTGCCATATTTTATCGACCATACTTGAAAGCAATTGTTGGGATCTTCTTTGGAAATAAATATTTCTCTATGTAATTCTCAAAACAAAAGCACTTCAAATGGATATTAAATACAGCGGATGGCATCTGATCATAAGAGAGCTAGCACGTGCGCCGGCGCTGCTACGTTTAATATAAAAATATTATCAGCGCTGTGTTGAGATGTAAAAGCTGATCATCGTTTCGATAATGCATAAAACACAAACGCCTCAGCCTGTAAATATGAAAATCTTTAAGTTAGCGTGTTTGAAATCAGTTTCAAAGTTATGCAACAATTTGTAGTAGCATTTTGAGACTTATTATACAAGTAACTTGTTATGAAATGCATAGTTACATTTTGGAGCTTACAAATGGAAATTATATTTGTAAATCTTGACAATTACTTCATTAATTATTTACAAAGCGAACAGACTAAAAGAGCGACAACTGAATATAGCCACGGATCGTCAGCGTCTGACGCTTCTTTGCTACGTTCACATTTAACAACATATTATCTAGTTTGTTTACCCTATCCAAGTTCTTAATGATATGTTATTACCGTCCACGCAACTATATTTTTTATGCCTTTGGATTGCTTTTATGAGGTGACCTATACATCCCTTGAAGCTATTACGATCTGTACTAAGATGGAACGCTACGTGTGGGAATATGTGTTGTTAAGTAAATTTTCCAATTAGTACAGAATCGTGCGAATATTACTATTCTACACTCGACTATAATAACACTATCATAATAGCATGTACAAAGACACAATAAATGTTTTTGAAGTGAAACTTCTTTATCGACGTAGGGAGGAATTTTAGAGCATGTAAAAACGTATGTAACGTTTTTCGGTTACGCGCCATGTTTATTTCTAAAGGTGCGCTCACAATGATCAGATTCCTTTTTTTTTTTTCTGTAAAGGTGTAAATATAGTAGATGATTTTTCGAAAAATGATGTCATAAAGAAGTTTTACTTCTTACGTGTGTACACTGATACACTAATGATTTTTAGATTATATGTGTTTTCCTGCAGACTCTTGGTCCCGCACCTTTTTTCTGATTTCGTTTGTTTTATTACTGACAAATAATTTTAAGTGTAGCGCAGCATATACAGTGAACAACACTTATGCAGATTATATGTTTAAAATAACATTTTTTTTTATATAAGTCCAATATCCCAACAACAAGCATTTCCTCTCAACCGTCACACCAAACCTCTAGTAAGTCAAAACGTATCTTCGTCTCTTTCTAACAGCTCGCCTCGTCTCGCTCTACACTTCCTATAATATCACATCAAAATACCCACCATTAGTCAATAGGAAAACTTCCGTTACAATAACTTGAGAGATATAGTGTTTGACTACAATATCAATTGATGTTCAGTGATGATGTACTAACTATAGTACATACTGTAGTACATAGTGCATTATAGTACTGTACTGTAGCGATGTTGCTGCCCGCAAATGGTTGGTAAGAAAGAGATTTTGATCTTCATCACTATGTGACTTTAATTAAAATAATTTCATTCACCAAAACTTTGACGTATAGGGTTCAAAGCTACGGCGTTTGACGCAGTTTCTGAATACGTTAATATTGAGCGACCATCTCTTCAAAAATGACTAAATATCTCTATCTTCTATCTATATATATAATAATAATGTAAATCTAAAGTGTCTATAATTTTTCGATTTTCGAGAAAAAAAATGTTGCAGGTGTCTAGGAATAAGTAATAGAATACATTTCAATCATTTTTAGAAGTGTCTGTCTGTTTGTATCTACACGCATCACTGCTAAAGTACTGGGTTCAAAATAAAACCTCATATAAGAAAATCATAAAGCATATCCTCGGGAGTAACTGTCTTTGTCTCATTAAAATCGGTCAACTCTATCAAAAGTTATTGTAATTTTAATGGCGCCGCGACTTAAGTATGAGATAAAAGTAAGTAAGCAAATGGACTAAATACGTTCAGATGACTTTATTACTCATTGTTTTGAACATCAGGTTCCACGCGAACGAAACCGCAGACACAGCTAGTAAAAAAAGGATGGTGTGGTTTTATGAAACCACGGTAAAAGTGAAACTTTTTTCACACTATAGACATTTAACTAATAATAGTCTATACACTACACGGTCAGCTGCTACGAACTATAGGCGCCGCCATATTGGCCCTGGCTGCTCTAACGAGCGCCTTTCACTTTATCCCTACTCCGCGGCCAACCATCACGCGACATGCAACACACAGACAAAAAAGTTTGAGACGATGTAATAAAAGTTTCACTTTAAAAAATATAAAAGGTATTACATATTTATCGATACTTTTAAGCCTAAGTAATATTCTATTGAACCACTCAAAACAGGATATTGTGTGTGTAACCGCGATACTTCCTGTGGCAGGAGTCACCGACGCGGCCGCTTTATAATTTTGTTGTGGGGGATGCATGACCCCTGAATAAACAATGCACTGCACAAACAATACTTTCGTATCCCTACTATATCCCAAAGTAACTTTTGTTTATTTAAACGTTATTATTTTAGCATTTGACCACAATATTACCTGATGTTATGTGATCATGTGGCCTAAGATAGGCTATTAAATGCCCTTGCTGGCACATTTGTAATTTCCTGGTGGTAGATTTTTAATGTAGAGTTATTAGTCAAAATCCTGTCATCATAAAGCTGTAAAACTATGTCCTGGTCAATGTATTTCATCATTCCTATAACACGGGGTCCTTAGAGCGTAACTTGAAGAAACATTTACGAATGCCGGCATGACAGCGTCGCTTATAGATGAATAATTCTGTCGGATAGCTGGATAATATGTCGGTGGTCGTCACAGTTTTTGGATTCTACTGTACTTTCCATCAGGCATAGTGCAGTTATTTTGCCGTGCTACAAAAAATAAAAAAACACATATTATGGTTTCATTACCATGTCTTCCTTCATCGAAAAGCTCAGCTTCAGTAATCGAACTCACGTTTATACTTACGTGATAATTTAGATAAGGCCCAAATGTCTAAGAAGGAAAATTAAAAAAAAATATCGAAATTTATTCAGGGATTTTTGGGTGATGCGTGCACAGCGGGAAATCTCTAACATTTTGAAACTTGGAACACCTAAGAATTATAAAACTGGTGATCATCTATTGCTGCGGTTCTCAACCTTTTTTACTCAATGACGCGCTAACATACTTTTTTTTTAATTCGCGACACCCCTACTTACATGCAAAATTTTTAATAGTACAAAGTCAACGAAAGTGGTAGTTTGTAAATCGCAGAACACACGGGACAGGTTCTTACGACTCACCAATAATGTGTCGCTACACGATGCTTGAGAACCGCTGATCTAGTGGTCGACATTCGACCATAAGTCATCATTTTTCCAGTTTCAATACTAAGGCAAAAAAGAACAATTTTAATTTTTTTTTATTGATAACACGGAAACTCATCGATAACTAATCCGAAAAAAAAAACGATTGATAAATTGAGGAAGAAAAGGTATTTAAGTGTTTAAGTGTTGTCTCCAATATTTATATATAGATAATATCCCACTATTTTTAATCATTTCGAACCAGCCAATATTTCTGACAGTCTAATATAGCCAGCCACAAACAAAAATATGAGTAATTATGGCGCCGCGCCTTATACACCGTGTATCCAATATTCCTGGATGAACGCTCTTTGGTTGAAATTTTAATATTATACAGTTCTATTTCAGCAAAATACAATAACTAACTGCAAAATTAAGTTAACCAATAAAATCGGCCGCAACTTCAAACTTTAACTTGGCAGCCAATTTTCCACCGTTAGTTCCATGCTGCTTCATACCCAGGACGTTTCGAAAAGAAGTTAGGTCGAACAGTTTCTGACCTAATTACACTATATCCCACCCACGATGTCTTATATTTAAATATTTTTGGTTGCTAATAAAAGTCTTAAAGAACTCAGGAATAAAGTCCATATTTGTGTGCAAAGAGGTTGAATTTACGGACAAAATTAGATATCTGCATTTTGCAGACTGCACCTTGCGGTCTAGAGGTTCGTTTACATGCAACGTGAAAATATTTTATTATATCTACTTCATCGTAATAATATGTACATTATGTTCTTCGAATAAACTCAATTTTTTAATTAAAAAAAATATATGTATTCATGTCTATAATATTTTTACGATTTAAAAATAAGGTAATTTTAATAATCACGTGTTACCAATTGCTAGGTAGTTGCTTACCCATTGTATATTGTAAGGTGTTGTTTTTCAGCTACCTTTTTTACAATGCAAACTCTTTGAAAATTATTATGAAGAAGAAAACGAGAAACGTGTCCAAATTGTAATGATTCGATTTTTATCATTATCATTACATAGTATAAAACAAAGTCCCCTACCGCGTCTGTCTGTCTGTTTGCGATAAACTCAAAAACTATCGAACGGATTTTCATGCGGTTTTCACCTGTGGATAGAGCGATTCATGAGGAATGTTTTACTGTATAATTTTTTCAAGGATTTTTCATAATCAAAGCGGGACAACGTTTGCCGGGACCGCTAGTAAGGTATAAAAATATTTGCTAACTTAGTAATGGAATATTTTGTATGATCATTATTTTTGGTAACAATGATTAACTATGACCACGACTAAAATTTATATATACTAGACATTTTTATATACTACCGTATGATTAATATTATGCGTAATTTACATACAGGGTTTACCTCTATTTTGTTTTGTTTTTTTTCTCAAACGAATGCTCAACTATATCAATAACTAGCGGGCCCGACAGACGTTGTCCCGCCCTGATTATGATTATTATTGAAATATCCCTGATAAATTATATACCAAAACGTTCCTCATGAATCACTTTATCCACTGGTGAAAACCGCATGAAGATCCGTTCAGTAATTTTTGAGTTTATCGCGAACAGACAGACAGACAGACGCGGTAGGGGACTTTGTTTTATACTATGTAATGATGAAAATATTTGCTGTATATTATTTATTATTTTTGTATAATAAAACACACAATTAAGTATTGCCAAGAAAAAATAAACTGCCATATTGGTTAGCTAGTATATTTTCTTAATATTGTTTATAATATGAATAAATATGAAGCTCATGGTTTAATACTTTAGAAGTTCAAGTGGTAATAAATCCTGTATCGTCACGTTGTATATGAACGTACCTTATCTTTTATTTTAGATTTTATAATATACTTTTATATAAACTTGCTTTGTATGTATATATACGTGTTATGTATTTCTCATTGTTATTAAATCTTTTCACGTCAATCGTCTAGTTGTGAAATAGTCAAAAATGCAAAATTAAAGTAAAGTTGAGAATTACTGTTAAAAATACTGTTAAAAAAAAACAGTAATAGGTCATGCTGTTTATTGCAGTTTCTTTTAAAACAGCATTATATCCATTACATATCACACAACTGGGACTCTCAAATCACAATGATCAAACTACGACCTTTATTCAGAAAAACAGTACATGCTATATCATTATGATTGCGAGTAATATGTGACTAAATGAATAAAACACTCCATTTTAGTTTTAATTATAAAGGGGAACGCAAAAATATTAATTCCGTTAATCATAAGTTTACGATTGCATGAAAAATAAATAAAGACTGTCAGCCGGTGGGTAAATAGTCATATCCACATAAATATCTCCTCCGGAGTTGAATGTTTGGCAGGCGGCCGAAACGGAATCCAGTCGACGGGAGCGTCGCGGCGCGTTCGCCTCGCGTCACTTACTGATGCTTTCGAATCGGAAATTTCGAAATTTAAATCTTGATACCCTTTCGATAAATAATAGTGATGTAACGTCGTGTGATAACCGATTATTGGATTTAGTTAAATAATAGTAGCAACACGATAACGAATTCGAAAGTGAAAGTGAATAAATAATTATTACTAGTGTTAAATGTGAAATATTGTGTTTTTTTTTCTAATATAAGTAATTATAAAAATTAAATAACCAACAACTATTCTAACACAACATTTTAAAACGCACTGAAATAGCAACAAATTACATTCATTTATCAATTCCATTTGCGCGTAAATGGAAAGTCAGAGTTTTTTAATGTTTTTGTTTAACTAGGTGTATTATTATACACTACAATTAAGTAGTTATTTGTGAGATTAGAGAAGATTAACGTTTATTTATAAACAGAAGCACAATACAATGACCTCTTCAAAACAACGTTTAAGCGTATGCAAAAACATTTACCGCCGGAATTAATTAATAATGTCCCAACGCGGATGTTAATTTATAACTTAGAATTTTAATGTGTTAGTCTAACCAAAGTAATTTTGAATCATGTGTGCTGAAAAAGAATATTGTGTGAAAGAAAATGCATATTTATATATTTAGTTTTTAAACAAGTGTATATTTTATGTCCGCATTAGTCTCTGAAACGGCTAATCTGATTTTCATAAGATTTTTACTACCATATAGAAGACTTCTCAGGAGGTTCACTGGGCTTTATATCACTACGCTTTTCAAAATGAGGGCTAAGCACTAGCGTTAAAACTACAACAAATAAAATGAAAACCCAGAATTTAACATGTTTGTTTTTAAGACTGTTTTTAAGACAACAAAGTCAGGACTATCAGCCAGTATTTAAATATTTAGTCTTTACATATTACATCGGGGCTAAGCACCAACGTTAAAACTAGAATAAAGGATATAGATATGTTGAATTTACATAAAACACGTAGTGTGGGTAACAAAATAGACTGTTTTTAAGACAACAAAGTCGGGACTATGAGCCGATCTTTAAATATACATTTTCCGAACCATATTTTCTACATATATTTATAATTAAAAAAATTTTAGCAGGTAAAAGTGTACCTTGTTTTTAATATTACAATTTCTTTTGCTGTACGATATGTAGATTTAATTCTAAAATAATTTTTGTAAAAATGTATACACCTATTTATGCTCTAAATTTTTCTCTTAGTAGTTAGTATTACTTATGCAACATAGATTAAGGAAGTGTATACACCGCGCATATTAATTTGTCGAATGAATAGAACCGCGTCGCGACGTTTATTTTCGTATGGATTGAACTCTGTCCATTTTACTATAGTCCTAAATCTACATACACAATATAATTAAAAAAAACAGTTTGTCTCTGAATTAACACAAAGTTTCATGTTACTAATCATATAGAAGTTTATAATTCAACACGATGCTATAGTAAAAGATCGAAATAAAGGCGCAGTTTGAAACAATGCGTTCAGTGATCAGTAAAATATTTCTTAGCAAATAAAAAACAATATTAATCCCTATAAATTACAAATGAGCCGACAACAAGACTTTCCCGACAGACCAGTGAGTTATTAATTTGTTAAAGTAACAGTTGGCGTGTCTCGTCCACCGGGACAATAATAATAAATCTGTCAATAAATTGAATTGCGTAGACCGCGTACAAACACAATAACAATGGCGGATTTAAAAAAATAATGAATTTAGGAATTCTTCTGTTATTATTTTCCTATTCTATTTTTTCTCTGTCTTTATAGTTTATTAGCTGACTCGTGCCCACGTCGTTGACTGGTAAACATTTATAAAAAACTGCTCTTTGTGACTTAAATATATAAATTAGACATGAACGGTGTTATTACAAAAAAGTTAAATACGTATTGAATCTTGGCTTTAAAAAGGTCTCATATTAAATGCACCGCGGTCGCCATCTTGTTCTTTTGTCTCGCTTTGGTTACGTTAGATTAGACATGTGAAAAAGGATAACACGAACTTGCCTCGGGCGAGCACGGTGCATTTATTAGGAAACTTTTTTAAACCAAGTATTTAATACGTATTTAACTTTTTTGTAATGACACGGATGCTGTCGCAAAATGTTGCAAATCCGACTACCACAAAAAAGTCTTTTCATTTTTCGGGTTAATATATAGCCTATGACAATCAAAAATAATGTGGCTTTCTATTGATAGAAGAATTTTCACAATCGATTTAGTAGATCCAGATATTAGCCCCTACGGCCTACAACGTCACAAACTCACCAGGTAGAAAGTTAAACAGAGGTCATTAAAGTAATTGTAATATTCTTTAACCCGTTTAACAAACATCATTTCTTCTGATTTTTGATTTTCTTTTGATTCTGACACGGAAAATATTTTTTTTAGATTTTTATGGTTCCTTGGTGGTAGGAAATTTATAGAATTGTAACTCATTTTCCGTACAATTTTTCAAATATTTTGTTTCACACTAACCTCGCCTTAAGCATTGCAAACTCAACGAAAAAAGAATTATGTGCTTACACACATTGAGCAATTGGCATTTTATTTATTACAGATAATTGTTTAGTTATTTATGTGTTTAGTATTAGAAGATTTTATAAATATACCGAATCTGAAAATAAACTACATACACTTAATGTAAAACGTACTCAGTGTATAAAAATAGACAAAGTCCTGTATCTCCTTATTCTTGCCCTAAATAACTTTCAATAATTTATTAACCCCCAAAGAGTTTTTGATATAGAGAACATTTGTTTGTTTTGAATGTGTTCATAGATAATGAAAAATGCTTACATATTTCAATGTTTGTTTATTCTTCTGTCAACGACTAATATATACTATGCGTTAATTGTTTTGATTAGAGATCGTGTGTATCGACTAAGATATTATTATCGGAGATAGATTTATGTTACTTTTATGGGAGTTATTTACGGAACGTTAGGAGAAAGACCCATTATCACTGTCACTTTGCTGACGTACATATATCAAAGCTCCTTATTAGCTGAAGATTTATAAAATGACCTAGCCCGAATCGCATACGTCTTTCGGGTAAGATAATGGTGGGTCGGCTTCGGTATGTTCTTGATTACCACGGCAACTTCATCATCAGCATCACTGCAGAGTCGTTGGACCTCTTTTTGAAAGAAGGTATGAGTCTATAAGCGTAATAATCACGCCAGCCTACAATGTTTTGGCGATTTCAAATTCCGACAAATCCATAGTTCTATAACTCAACATAGAGTGGTACTTACCACAAAAACATTTCTGTGGTTCGGATTTCCTTATGGTGTTTTTCTTCGTTGTCAGCCGATAATGTTACCAACGTAAATTAGTAAATGTACGCGAATTTCGAAATTCATTGGAACATGTCGAGGTTCGAGTCTGCGGATAAGAATTAACAATCCATCGGTCTAACTATTCAATTACCGGGACTTAATTGAAGGTGGTAGAGCCACGCTGTAGCTATTACAAGTTTCAGCATGAATGGGTCGGCTCGCCCGGGTTAGTACAACCCTCTCACAGAATACCGACGTGAAGTAACAGTGCTTGCATTGTTGCGTTTCGTTCGGTCAGTGAGAGCGCCGGATGCCCACCTCCTTCCCCCTTTCCCTTTCTCCTTTTCCTACCCCTCCCCCATACACAGGTTGGCAACGCACTTGCGACTCCTCTGGTCTTGCTAGTGTCTATGGACGATGGTGATCACTTAACATCAGGTGTACCATCTGTTCGTTTGCCTCCTTTCGACGTAAAAAAAAACTTATAGGGTCCTAGCCAAGTCTCATAGAGTAACTCAATTGGACTAATGTGCCAGTAAACTTGTTTTTCACGTTAATATATTAAATAAACGAGTTTATGAATTATTATTACCGCATTATATATAGGCTTCCCAAATATAATTATAATATGCGTGGGTCTTTTCTAACCCCACCTGGCTAGCTACCACCTTCAAGATAAAAAACCCATAGGTATGTACCAGCAGGTACGCTTGAGAGCCAGTCCCTTTTTGGTTTACCGTGTTTACAATCTTAAACCACATAATAATTTAAAATCAGATGAGACTAACGTTAAAATATTTGAAGTATCATATAAAAAAACATTCGAATTCTGTTAATGTTATCTGTATGAAATCACTAACGGTAGCTAGTCTATATAGTATTAAAAAAATGTACCCATTCCACTTTCAGCATTCTTTACATTTTTAAAGAGTTCTTGAGACATTACAGTTACGAGAATATAAATAGCTTTCTCATGCGACGATGCTAAAAATCCCTTTGATAATTTACGTCGACGTAATCCTGTCTATCGACTACAGTCCTCGCCGAGCTTTTTCACCGCTCTAAATAAAGTTTCGCAGAAAACAAATTGAGGTATAAATACATTTTATATTATACTAGCTTCTGCCCGTGACTTCGTCCGCGTGGAATAGTTACTTTGGGCTAACGCTTACACGCAGCGGAAACTCTCAAATGGAAAAAAGAACCCGATTTTGAAACGTTCTTCAACGGTGCTCCGCTCCTATTGGTCTTAGCGTGATGATATATAGCCAATAGCCTTTCTCGATAAACAAATCGATAAATTAATTTTTTTTCCAATCAGATCAATAGTTCTTGAGATTAGCGTGTTCAACCAAACAAATATTTTTTTTTCTCGCACTGTCCTACGCTATTGACCTGGCAAGGTCTTTACAGCTTCACCGGACTACACCAAACAAATAAACAAATAAGTTTTATAATATTAGTATACTCGTAGATTACTACTCTTCTCTCATACTTACCCCGAGCCGTCATTCAAATTACAATAACTTTTGATAGAGTGGACCGATTTTAATGAAACAAAGAGTAAGTCACTCTCGAGGATATGCTTTATAATTCATTGGTGATGTTTTATTGTGAACTCAGTACTTTAGCAGTGATGCGTGTTCATACTAACAGACAGACAGACATTTCTAAAAATGATTGAAATGTATTCTATTACTTATTCCTATAACAATTTTTTTCACAAAAATCGAAAAAGTCCAGACACTTTAGATTTACATTCTTATTATATGTATAGATATAGATGTGTAAAGTCGAGAGAATTTAAGTATAAATAAATGTCCTTTTTAGATGCCTATAGTAATATATTATCTTTGTATGTATTGAAGGCACAAGCCCGAACTTCGGCTATATTCAGAGCGGCCAAAAAGATCGACGAGGATTGTACATCGTGTCCGCCTAACCCAGTGTTCGGCAAATCACGGCTCGTCTTTCACTACTTGGTTGCGGCTCTTTAACAAAATGTTTAGTGCAGACACGAAATATTACTTATTGCCGTACATTGTAAGACACGAGTATATATTTTTGAAACGCAAACCTATAGAAGAGACGCACATTTTTTTAAAGTAACTATTGTTACTCCGTGTCGATGTTAGAGAGTCGCTCCCAAAATGATGAGTGAGCGTAACCGTCACACGCGATTGAAGTAAAACTTTTTTGGCGTTATGCTGTAGCTGATAGATGGATCTATCTAATGAAGCTTTGATTTAATTCGTTACTTACTTACATTGAAACCAGATGGCAGCACGGTCGCGCTTTTATATATATATATACATATATAATTAACTGTATTGTATGATTTTTATTGTTATTCAATATAATATTTTTTAATATTATTTTTTTCTAATTTTTTGGTTGATTTGTTTATAAACTATTTATTGACAATATCAAAAATATTTAAAAACCGGATGGTACAGAAAAGTGACGCCATATTGCCGTAACGGACTTCCGTTGCATTGTCGTGCAGTTACCTCCTAGTCGCGCCTAAAGAAGTTTTACTTCAAAAAAAATATTAAAGGCACGCTTGAGAGTGTTCTTTTACTCCTAATTATTTCCATAAAAATAACTCTACTAAGGCAAAATTTTAGTATAAGGAAGGCTCTTTGAATAAGCTACAATTTTGTACTTTTTATATTTGATTCTTTTGGATGGTGAGTTTGCCAACCACTGGGCTAACCGACCGCGACAGTACGCTAGATGTCAGCCCAGACGGGCGACAAGTCAACGAACGGATATAGATCGTACGCGTGGGCGCAAACGATCACCGTGTGTCCTAAAAAACTTTATAAGACGACGCGTCATTGATAAAACGTGTACAATTATGAAATTGTACACGGCGTAATTATGAAATTAGGCTATTGTAATTCATTTTGATAATGTCATTAATCTATTAAAAAAAACAGTTACCGAGTCTATGTAAACGCATTACCGTCAACTGTGACATCTTTACTTTTCATGTTTTTATTTGCTAACCAATCTTTTAGCCAATTATCAATGCCATTGTCGAGTAGGTAATGGTATTAGAAGTTTCTTGTCATCATTTCAATGAACTAACAAGATAGTGGCCGTCTTGTTACAACTTTGACAACGATAAAGTTGAAGTAAACACATAAGTAACCGAATTACCGTAGTAATTGTAGTAAATGAACTCAAGTAGCGGAGAAATAGAGAATTTGCTTAGTCTTGTAAGGTTAGAGTTATATGGATTTATTTCTTAACTAGATGATGCTCCCCAGGTCTCGTGAAATTGATATTATTCTTTCATGGAAACTACAGTCGTTGCCAAACCTTTTGACCGCTCTGAACATAGTTGCGTAGAGCACTAATGTAGGTACAAATACGTATTAAATATGTGTGTTAGGGGGCGTTCATAAATTACGTGAGATGTTTAAGGGGGGAAAGGGGTCGAGTCAAATCTCATCTAATCTTAAGTTGGAGAGAGGGGGGGTCTCGGCAAATATCACGCAATTTTTTTTCTGATTGAAACAAAAAAAAAATGTTTTGGTCCATTTAATCCAGATTGTACATGCTTAAGATTTAATATTAAGCGTAATCGTAATACGATTAAGATCATTCACTAATTCGTTCGAAAAAAAATAATTTCATTTTCTTTTTACAATAACAATCCAACGCGTTTACGAAAGAAATCCACATTTTGAAAAATCTCACGTGAGATTGGGGGATGGGGGAGGGGGTTGAATAAAATCTCACGACGTCTCACCGGGGGGGGGGGAGGGAGGGACAGAAAATTTAAAAAACACCTCACGTAATTTATGGACGCCCCCTTACACGAAAAAACTTAAGGACAAACAAAAGCCAATTAAATCCCTATAATAGTATTTTAATTTTGTTTTTATTAAGTTCTAGACTGTAATACGCAAGCCTGATTCTACTGTTACTTTCAGAGCGGCCAAAAAGATTGACTCAAACGTACAGTTTCATTCTTCACTCTATTTTATCTGATAACAAATGAACTTTTAGTTCTGTCAAAAATCGTTATAATCCTATATTTATAAACTAACTTTTCACCGCGGTTTTGTTCACGGTAATGTAGATTTAATATACATCTCGCGATTAATTCTCTTTTTCTTGATGATCCTATGTCCTTTTCTGTACTCTTTTTTATTCCGCTTTCAAGCCTTAACTACTCAACCGATCATCATGAAATTTTGGATATACATTGTCAGGGGTACAGAAAATGAGATTGAGGTAATATTCATCCAAAAAAAGGACTGTTTCCGAATAGTTCCGAATCTATATTAACATGAATGATGCCGCAGGCAAAAGCTAGTATATACAGCCGCAATGGCTATGTACGTGTATTCAATTATATCTAGCTATAATTTATATCCCAAACAAAAGTATTTTTTTCATTTACTATGTTTTTATGTAATTTTTACTCGTTATTACAACGAATATAATTTATTTCAATATGTTACTTGCTTTGTCCTACATCTGACGGCAGTCACACCTGATGGTATATATTATTGGGGATGTAGACGACAAGTAAACCTTGTTTTCTAAGATAGCTAATGAGTGATGAATTACAAATTAAAAAATATTTAGTACTAGCGATACCCGGAGCTGCAGTAAGTCCGTCCCGTAAGTAAGGAAAGTCCCGTAAAAATTGGTCCAACCGTTTCAGAGGCAGCACTGCAGGCGAAGCCGCAGTTAATAGCTAGTCTAAATTAAAATAATCTAATTTACTTGTTATGATGTCCGCTATCTGCCAATGAAAATCCCGTGAAAATCGGTCCAACCGTTTTGGAGATAGGATTGCGGACGAAGCCGCGGTTAACAGCTAGTCTAATTTAGAGTAGCTTAAGTAACCCGCTATAATTTCAGCTATCTGCCAGTGAAATTCGCGCCAAAATCGGTCCAGCCGTTTCAGAGATTACCCGAAACAAACAGACAGACAGACAAATCGACAAAAATTTTAATAATTGCATTTTTGTTATCAGTAGCGTGTATACTTTCATACCCAATCAGTAAAAAAATATGTATTGATATTACATACAGACACCTCATTTTTATTATATGTATGGATAGTAAAAGTTAGTTATAAAACTCCATAGAACCTGCTGCAATTGGAGCAAAATATGCTTTCAATTGAACAACAGTTGACCGGAATATGGCTAACGCAAGTACGCAAGAAATATAATAAAATTTTATTACCATTGCGATAAGAGTACCAGAGGGCGTTGGCATCGTAACGTTCGTCCGCCTTTTCTATTTTCTTTAAATAAATAGAAATCAGATTATGTGGTTTGGACGGCTTTGATGCTGTTAAATACTGTCACCTATTGTTAGCATGATGGAATTAAAAGGCCAAACACTATTAAAGGATATTGTGTACAAACATAAACGTTACAACCCAAAGCTTCTATATTATATCTACTCAATAATGCTCTCTATATTTATAACACTAGCTAATACTCGCGAGTTCGTCTGCGTTTTAATAAGGGTCACGCCGCTTGCCCCCATCTCCACGACAACAAAACACACATCGCAAAACAGGTAGTTCATATAGACATCGTAAGTTCTTTAAGGCTTTTATAACTTTATATTGAATGAAGCTATCGTGATATTTTTTGTTTTAAATAACAGCCAAATGTCAAAGAACTAAAAGGAAACTAAACAAAATTGATCAAAATCATTTGTCATTTTATTTATATTGGAGACTCCGATATACATTTGTTAGTAAATCTTCTTGTAACTTTACGGTTTTTCGTGTTTTTTTTTAAATACTTTTGAGAGGATCATAATAAAGACATAATAAAATGTACACAAAAGTTAATTATAAATACAAATTACTATATCCTGAACCACCGGTCTCAAGTTATTCAAATAAATATCGATTTATTTGTATTTCAAAATTACGTACTTTAATTGAAATTTATATTCAAAATTAAATACGTTAATTGAAATAAGAAGAGTTAAAATTAATGTTGTCAGTGATACAACATTTAGGGAGCCACTGGAAAGATGGAATCTATTTTTGAACGACGTTATGCGGGCTCACGGTAATTATCAATTATGATAAATGTTCACGAATGTTAAATATATTAATTCAATAAAGAGAACCACTTTTGAGGATCATAAGAGCATCCATCATATATATAATGATATATATTCCTTTGAGGTTCAACCATTTCAACCACTGAACGGACTATAACCATTTGATGCGGAATTTTTCGTTGATAGTTATTGCTTATTGTTTTGATTCATGGATCCTATGTTATTTTTCTTAAGCACAGCGTATCGTGCAAGTATCAGCTAGTAAATAAGAAATTCTGCTACTGTTTTGTTTTCCAGTTATTGTTGTTATAATCTATTATCAGTTACTAAGCTGTTGAGTAATTTGCCGTTTTATATCGTACTGCAATTTATATCAAAGCTACGATATTTAAATTACTATTCGTTGTATGTATCGTGGTTTTGAGTGAGAGTAATGTGAAGACCCCTTTTCTTTCACACGTATTGGTTGTTCCATAGCGTCTGCTTTTTCGCACGTTGCGATAACAGCAGCTGGCTATTGTCATTGTGTATAATAATAACGAATGATTATGAACAGCAGAATAAAGACGTCTTAAATCATTGTTTACTAGTTTTTGCTTGCGTTAATACACATATATTTCATTTATCCCTCAAGAACAATATATTTTTTTCTGGATGAAAGATATTTTATGTCCTTTTCTATAGCCCTGACCATGTGTATCCAAAATTTTATGCCAATCGGTTGAGTAGTTAATGCATGGAAGCGTAACAAACAAACAAACTCATTTTCGCAATTATAATTTTATAATTAGGATCCATTGTATAGAAATAATACAGTATGTTGCCGTTTCCGATAAGGCTCATGTCATCGACCTATTTTAAAATTTATCTCGACTTTTCTGAAATAATAAATACGATTTGTTTACCGAATAACCCGCCTACATTATATTCTCTCTATAAACAGAGTTCTGAATAAATTAACATATGATCGAATTTTGCCGGCAAGAGAGAAGACCTATATTCAGCGTTGGATAAATTTAGGCTAATTAGATTTATCGATAATCCTCCATAAACCTGCATAATCTGATATATGATTTTTGGGGTATACGCAAGGTATTTTTAAATTAATAATTCTGAACAAAGTATTCTACTTTCAGTTTTAGTAATCGAGATTTTAGTGAACGAGTTCCTAAGGAGTTATTAAGTCTTCAAAAGGTTATTATAGGGTGGACCAAGTCTGGAATAAACACCTCTCTCTGTGCATCCACTGAAAACAATTGTAACTTTAACACACTATAAAGATATGTACTTTAAAAAGGTAAACCCGATCGAGTTTGTTGCAATTCGTCTCGTTTGTTTTCCGAACCGGTGGTAGTTTTGACGTTCATAAGCGTTTTCTTTGAGACTAAATTAAAGTATTTTGGAATGAAGTTCCTTACCGCATTGTACTGACTTGGCAGATGGGGGCTAGACGAAAAAAGTGTAAGAATTTTCCGTCACGAGTCACGACCCTCTCTATAGTGTAAATTTATCCATAGTGCGTATACTATTTTAGCTGGACCAAATCGTATTGGAGCGCTTTTTTTAATTTAAATTTCCAAAGACAGCATAATTTCTAGGAGTAACATAATTTATTGCGATATACGAAAATAGTGTTTAAAACAGCCAAAATAAATACCATTCAAAGCGGTAAAAAAGATCATTTAGACACTTTTGGCGCCACATTAATACATTGCATCTATGTTAAGCCGGGCGATTTCCTAATATGAAATAAAAAGTATAAGAGAGATTGCGAAGAACTAAACATCTAAATCAAAAACGTCGAGTTTACCCTGTCTGGCTGTTGATCTAAAAATATCGTAATATCCCTTTATGGTGTCACCGGGAATATTTCCAGTAATGTACAACTTGGGATCGACCGTTGATTGTCCAAAATAATTTATCGATGTCATAAATTACTATTACTACACAGTTCTTTTTAAAACTATCGAACACTATTTTTAATATTTTGTAAATTACGCTCGGCTTTAAATTTTGTCTATGGTTGCGGCCATGATTGCATGTGATCATTGCTAAATTAATTTTGTTTTGCAACTGACAATAATGCCGTAAAACCATATATAAAAGATTTAATCGTAGTTCAAATAATTCTCAGCATTTCTGAACTATTACTAAGTAGTACGAGTAAGTTAAACTATTAAGTATTGTATGTGGGAAACGAAACTTAATCAGAGAATGAAAGGGCCGAGTGTGCGAAGAAGAAAGAGGCATATAACGAAGATAACGGATACAATGTTTATAGCATAAACCGCTCATACTTTTTTCTTTAATTAAAAAAATTGTTGACCTAAAAGTTGATGCCTTATTTATGTTTATTACATTTTCGTAGTTTTTTTAATAATTTCAATGGACCATGTGACTCATCTGCATTAACAGAACGTCTATTTCTAGAAGTATGTCGTTTATTTCTTCATTGTAATATTCAATTACCTCTTGATTTGTGTAACCATTGTCACAATTTGAGGAACCCCTGCTAGATGTTATCATTACGCCTAAGCTCCTATGGATAACGATTTGATTTGATAATGATTTGAAGCCTAGATAATACTTAAGTTTTCTTTCTTCTTGTAAAAGTTTCAACAAAATCCGTTCAGTAACGGTTCGGACATTATCCCTTGAATTTTATTTAGACGCATATATTACGTTTAAGATGGGATAAAATTAACTACGTCTAGAAATAGACGTTTGGCAAGTACGCGACGTTCTAATAAAATCTCGGGCGGTTCTAAAAATATGTAAACAATTGATATCATCTTCGGATCATACTCACGCCCACGGAGTTATAATAGAAAGGGTTGCGGATATAAAAATAATTCTTTTTTCATACACTCAATTTGCTCGATCGCCTTTGGTGACTCGGATCAGATTATATTGGTACATTTGGTATAGACGATAGGCAGTATAAAAACGTCTAGTCACGTACAGCAGCATAAAACCAGTGACCCGTGTTTTTGCAGGTCGGATGGTTAGAACATCGGTGACAAAAATAACAGATTTTAGATAATAACCTGCTGTGAAATGAGGTTTCACTCGCATTTCATTTATAAAATATTGCTTTACAACCTGATTAGATTTTTTATCTCTGTCTGTCTGTATAACTAAAAATCGATTGCGCAATGTAAGTTTAAGCTTTTTTTTTTCGAACTGACTACGTTATTGACCTAGCAAGGTCTTAACAGCTTCACCGGACTACTAAGGCGAGCGCTTAAGGCACTCAGCCGATTTTATTTGACAACTAGCTCAAGGGTGCGCGGCACACCTCGACTTGGGCTGTTGCCTGATACATGCAATTCGCGACCTATCTGAGCTAACTATTCATACATATATGAGTTGTTGAAACATATATGTGTACCAGGCATACATACCTCAACAACTCTTATATATACTTCGTATCGGATAATTTTCTAAACTATTATAAGGGAAAAAATAAAACCCTTCCACTTCCATGTGTATGCGTGTATGCGTGCACGTGTGTGGAGGTGATATGTGTAATGTTGTCGCAGTGATGTAAGATTTTGTGTCCTGTATCGCGCTAGCAGCGCACTCAAGGGCTCCACGCCGAGGGAACGGATCTAGGCTTAAGCCGCTGTCGAGGGGGGTCTAATTTGATGTGCGGGAGCGAAATTGACCCTCAGACCACGGCGGCGTGATCTGTGGTAACGCGGGCGTGGGCGTGAACACGCTCTGTTTGGAGAGACAGGCTGGTACTGATCGTTCTCTGCCGTTATTTCATCGGGAGGGTCGGTAAAAATATGTCGCGGACGTCTTTTATAATGTGCAGCGTTCGGTACGGGTATAAGTTTAAGCGCATAATTCCAGAACGGCTGAATTTATTTCTATTTTTTTTTTGTTTCAAATTATTAGAACATGTTTGAAACATCAAATAGTTTTTCCTTTTTCCCTTAGAGATTAGACTATGATAACATTACCTAAACATTCAGTTTTGTTCACGCTACTTCTTTCATCGAAAAATTAAAAATCTATTTATACTCGCTGATGTCGCACCATGTCGTTTTTAATTTTATACAGCATACACGGCCTAGATTTGTTGAACTGTTATAAATAAAACGATTGCGACTAAACAATCTAAACTTTAAGCGAACAAATTCTCTTAAAAATATTCAATGTAATATAAAAAAAATGTGTATATTTTTTATTTATTGATTTAGATTTAAATACCTATAGTATGTCACCTGTAGTCATTTACACATATCACCTCCACACACGTGCACGCATTCACGCTTACACATGCAAGTGGAAGGGTTTTATTATTTTCCCTTATCAAACTGAAATAGTTTAGAAAATTATCCGATACGAAATATATATAAGAGTTGTTGAGGTATGTATGCTTGGTACACATATATGTTTCAATAACTCATATATGTATGAATAGTTAGCTTAGGTTAGCTCAAAAAAAAAGATAGGTCGCGAATTGCATGTATCAGGCAACAGCCCAAGCCGAGGTGTGCCCCGCACCCTTGAGCTAGTTGTCAAAATAAAATCGGCTGAGTGCCTTAAGCGCTCGCCTTAGTAGTCCGGTGAAGCTCTTAAGACCTTGCTAGGTCAATAGCGTAGGCAGTTCGAAAAAAAAAAATGATAATTGACACATTTAGAATTAACAATTCTATTATATTCTTCAATATTCATTATATGGAAGGCAGACCCATAATGGTGTTTTATTTCATACGTCCAAAGCGCTTACGACTTTGTTCGAGATAAACTACATTATAACACTTTATCAAACACAGCCTAGCGCCACCTAGTTGTGAGTTATAATAAAATGAAAAATGTTGAGGATAAGTGATGCAGACATTTGAATTTTAATTGCGGTATTGGATTTTTATAGAGCCTTGACTTTTCAACGCCTAAAGTAAAATAATTTTCGATGTCTATAATCAGCGAACAGTTATAGTTGTGATAAACTGTAGCTGACGATTTTAGGAAATTCTAAAAATTAGGACACCGTAATAACTGCCTTCCGTTCTACTTACATTGTTATTATTCCTATGAAAGTTTGAACACCATTTTAATATAACGTATCTAGCCAAGAATTAGAATCAAGTGTTTTTTTTTAATCTATACTATAATAGTATATAATAGTAATATTATAAAGAGGTAAAGTTTGTGAGTTTGTAAGGTTGTAGGGTGTAATCTCTGTAACTACTAAACCGATTTTAAAAATTATTTTACCAATAGAAAGCCACATTACCCGTGAGTGTCATAGGCTATATATTAACCCGAAAAATCGAAAGACTTTCTTGTGGAAGTCGGATTTGCAAAGTAAGTCGGAGAATAAACAGTTGAACGAAAACGTTTCTTACGAACGCTGCCTTAACAATGAGAGATATATGATTGAGTTCTAGAGAAAAGTCAGCGACAGCATATGTCCAACTTCAAGGGTTCTTTTTATTATCAGGGCGGGACAACGTCCGCCCGTGCCGGCTAGTACTTTATAAGTTTTAGAGATTGATCACAAACTCATCTGATGTTAAATGACGATGTGCTCTAAGGTGGTAATAACGCTAAACGTAAAGGCGGACTGGCTTTCTAATACTGCTGCCGGAACAAACCAACGCGAACAACTTGAGGGTGGTAGCTGAACAGGCGGACTTAGTAATAGCCCTACCATACTACTATAGTCGACGCATTATGAACTGAGGCTTCGGGTCGTAAATCATATTTATCTGTCTATCTCGCTCGCACCTACAGGTCTTATAAAGGTGTAGTGATGTGCGTAAGAATTGTAGAGGTGCATATCGATAACGGGATAGGTACGATGATACCATTTAATTTCTTTAAAACCGCATTAGAAAATAAATTCTCCATTGTGCGTATTATGTAACGAAGCGTACGTAATGTAATGAGTGTCATAACAAACAATCTTATATTTATAGAAAAACAACAACCCTTACTCGTAACGACCAACCTCTTGTACTTAAGTCGCGTCGTCATTAAAATTACAATAACTTTTAATAGAGTGAACTGATTTTAACGAAACCAAGACTAAATGTTACTCAAGAACATGGTTTATCGTGAACGCAGTAATTTAGCAGTGATACGTGTGCAAACAAACAGACAGACAGACCGACATTGCTAAAAATGTTTGAAATGCATTTTATTACTAATTCCAAGACACCTGCGACGATTTTTGTCACAAGAATCTAAAAAGTACAGACACGTTCGATTTACATTCTCATTATACGTATACCTAGATAGATGTTCTAACTAACTTAACAAAGTCGCAAGTTTTTCCTAGTTCAATATAATTGTATAAGTGCCTACATCTTTATTACATCACTAGCTTCGTCCCGAGACTTCATCCGCGTGGAATGGAACTCTGGGCAAACGTTAACACACATCAGAAGCTCTCAAAAGAAAAGAAAAACGATCACAGAAACATTCTTCTTTACTCCTCCGCTCCTATAGCCTTCCTCGATAAATGAGCTATCTATCACTGAAAGAATTCAATCAATACAAATCAGACCAGTAGTTCTTGAGATTAGCGAGTTCAACCAAACAAACCAACCTTCAGCTTTATAATATTAACTAGCGGGCCCGGCAGACGTTGTACCGCCCTGATTACAAAAAAAAACCTTGACAAATTATATACCAAAACGTTCCTCATGAATCACTTTATCCACTGGTGAAAACCGCTTGAAAATCCGTTCAGTAGTTTTTGAGTTTATCGCGAACAGACAGACAGATAGACGCGGTAGGGGAATTTGTTTTATACTATGTAATGATATAGATAGTATAATTGCAAAAAGAGAGAAGACCAAGAAGAAAGCAAGATATAAGAGACTTATAAGACTTTGTTTTGTTATAATAAAAGCAAATTTAAATTATTCAAGACACACATTGAATTAAATCGCTACCGTACAGCGATAATTTTGCGGTGATATTTTCGGCGGACATTATTCAACGTTACCACCATATGCGGATACGTAAACACCCCATACCAGACGACAAGACGTAGTTGAATTTTTTGCTTATAAAAATAAGTTGTCAGTTATCGAATGACCAAGGTAACGCAGTATGTGACGAATTAAGTTCGTTAAATTTTTGGATTTCATAATTTCCGCTACGTGCAAGTTATAATTACTGTGATTTAGACTAAGTTGTAATTATTTTTAATCATAAATTCCCTTATTCGTAAATCCAGAGATTCTGTTTTTTTCTCTTTAGTTTTTTCGGGACTTCTGTCATTTTTGATATGTCAGTCCCATCGTACTCGTGGAAGTTTTTGGTATCATACATATTATAAAGTAAATTTTCAAAAAAAAGTATTAACCGACTTCAATATCAATCAAAAACCCATAAGGCACTAAAAAGCGGAAAATAAATAGTTTATCAAATTAACCAAATTATGAATATGTGTGCTACCTAGAGATGTATTGGAAGTCGGTGCCAACCGAAATTTCAAATTTGTTCCAGGTAGAAATGTATTACAGAAACGCGAGAGTGGACTTAAACTTTGTACCTATGATATGATTTTCGGTTCGCACCGACTTCCAATACATCTCTAGGTAGCACACATATTCATAATTTGGTTAATTTGATAAACTATTTATTTTCCGCTTTTTAGTGCCTTATGGGTTTTTGATTGATATTGAAGTCGGTTAATACTTTTTTTTGAAAATTTACTTTATTTTTCCATTTTTAGTGTACATAAATATATTTTACTAGCAGTGCCCGCGAACTCCGTTCCGCCTTAAGTATATTAAAATATGCGCATTTTTGCGGTATGGTATGCGATATGGTTTCAATTGGTTGTACAATAAGTAAAGTTTGGTACGAACGCTACCTTATCAATAATCCGCGATAGTTTCTACCACCAACTCGGCTACCATCGCTTCACACATAATACACCTTAAGTAATGTAATTACAACGCTTGCGTCATGTTGCAACACAGCAACGAACATAAGCACAATAGGCTCCTAAGAATTGAAGAGTTTTTTTTATAATATTGGTGGCAAACGAACATACGGGTCACCTGATGGTAAGTGATCACGGCCGCCCATGGATACTTGCGACACGAGAGGAAACACAGATGCGTTGACGGCCCTTAAGAAAGGAGTAGGCTCGTTTCTTGAAATTTTCTTACTTTGTCACGGATCCCATAATCAGAACCTAACCAAACTCTCATCAAACTACCCTTGAAGTACGTCCTTTCCAATAAAAAATGAATCATCGAAATCGGTTAGCGTGATATTGAGTTATTCGTCTATTTGTCGTGTACATACCTAATGCAAATTTAAAACTTATACGGTTTTGCACTGGATGCCGTTGTCGGAACTGGACCAAATGGGACCACACGGGAAGCACCAGCTTTCAAATAAAAAAAGAATCATCAAAATCGGTTCACACAGTCCAAAGTTATGAGGTAACAAACATAAAAAAAAAAAAAAAAAAAAACATACAGACGAATTGATAACCTCCTCCTTTTTTTGAAGTCGGTTAAAAAAACAAACTCCTCTACCACATCTATCTGTTTGTTCACGATAAACTCAAAAACTACTGAACGGATTTTCATGCGGTTTAGATAAAGCGATTCATTAGGAAGGTTTAGGTAAATAATTCGTCAAGTTCTTTTTTATCACGCTTTTATTAGCTTCATCTGTATGTTTGTATGTATGTTTGTTTGTAACCGACCCCTTTGAGCTCGATTTTGTCCTACTTTGAACAATCAGATTTAATTCAAACTTTGCACACCTGTCAAAGGTCGATGATAATGCAATAATCCGAAAAAAAAAGTTAAAAAAAAAATTTAACTAAAAAATGAAAAATAAATAATAGTTTTAAAAAACTAAAAAAACACGCTTTCATAAATATCCAACTAAAAAACAGAAAATAAAATTTAATAAATTTGATTAAGAATAATGTAAATTAGAAATAAATGTATATTTTTGTAAAAAGTGACAAAAAAATGATAAAAATACTGATATCTGGAGGTGCTGATATTAACATTGACGCATCGCATGTTTTAGTTTTTTTAAACTATTATTTATTTAATTTTCAGGGCGGGAAAACGTTCGCCGGCCCCGCTTGTTACGTATAAAAAACACTGTCATTTATTTTTTTCTTAAAGTTTTGCAAATCTGACATTTGAAGCT
>AP028430.1:11740945-11807914 GCA_036509395.1 Antheraea yamamai
CACATAAACTGTGCGCCCTCTATAAGTAAAGATGGCGCCTCGACCTCGCTCGAGGCACTTGGCTCTGCTCTGATTGGTCATTACGTAAATTACATGATATGTAACTTCTATTACATTATTAAGGTTTTAAACTATAGAAAAATGTAACAAATGAAATAGAATAAAAATTAAGTATTTTGAAAGTACTAAAACTATACGCCTCTTAAAGTAAACGTTGCCTCAACCCCGCTCGAGGCACATGGTCTGTTCTGATTGGTCGTTATGTGAATTACAATATTCGTAACTTTTATCAGATTATTAAGGCTTTTAAGTTATAGAAAAATGTTATAAATCAAATAAAATAAAATTAAGAATTTAGATGAAGACAAATAATATTATGTGTGCAAACAATAATCAACTCGACTTATTGCTTTCTCCGACATATATATCAATTTTGGAACTTTGCTAGGGAATTTTCAAATCTTTGTAATTATAATTTACGCATCGCAAAGAGATCAACTTTTAAACTGCTTATTTTACTTAATAGGATTTCTTCATCTAATAAGGTCTATTTGCTGTAAAGAGATACTGTAATCACTACGGATTTCATGTACTTCAAAGAATACAGAAGAACTCCATAATACGATTTTACGAACAAAAGTGCGTCTAAAAGGATTCGCAGATGCTATTCCATTATTGACCGGATCCAAAATAATGGGTGCTACTCACAATGTAAGCCAGACCGTTGCGCGCTGTCCCAAAACGTAACAATTGCCGATCCTAAGTGTGCCACTGGTAGCGAGTCAATGTTCTATGAGTCATCGAAGCACGCCTTATTTTCGGAATCGACACACAATTTTCAGTGTTAACTCTATTGAAATAAAATTCATTTTTAACTTGTAATAAAAGAGTTTGTTGTGAACAAAATTGGAAGGTAATGAAGATGAGGGAGCCGAGATTGTGTGTGCACATCGAGCAGCAAGTAACCAATGAGTCTATCTTAAAAATAAATCTCGATTCACCGGTCAAACGGAGATAACCCTGAATTATGTTTTTTACAGTTCAGTCGTCCGTTATCGGAAGGAACTTTTCCCATTTTTATGCCTCTTACCCTATAGTCAAGCTATTATCAAGTATTTCTTTACAACTTAGTGTAATAATAGGAATTTTGAGTTGTCTTCTACACAATGGAGTTTAAACAACTTGATCTGAAAAACACCTACAACGTTTTCGACGAAGAGTGATGTTTATATTTTCCTTAGACCTCACACGGGGACTCCTTGGAACGGAACATAGATTCTTCAATACGATCATAAGTGATTCAAGCTTTCGAAAATCATCTTTATTGACATTCAATTATGCGTGAAATATTGTGCTGACCGTTCGAAGACTGCACGGTTGGAACCGGTCGGTCTATTTTGAACGTTATGTCTATTATAATAAAGTTTATAATTATTTGGATTTAAAAAATACACATCTTTGTTCGTATGGTTAAGTTGCTTCCATTGTGTTGACAACACGCTGGTACACATAATAACATTATTTTACAAGTTTCTCAAATGGTTATTGTTTGTTTTGTTGCCGGATGTTTTGACCGGCGAGACAAAGTTTCTGTATTTTATAATAGCAGACACAATGTAGACTTTTGATTTTGAAATTTATTTCAATGTCAAATGAAAACTTTGGTACGACATCCTAAGTTAAACATTGCGTTACGACGCTCATTGTTTTAGCCAGCGCGTATTTTTGTCCACGGGAGTGAGCAAGACAGCGTACTATGTAGCGTAGTGTTAAGAACCACGTGGTATACCCAACCTTGATTTGTTTATGATCGATAAAATATACTCTACGGCTATGTTGAGACTATTATTTAAAATTAAATAATAATTTTATGTCTTATGCACAATTTTGATGCTATCGTGCATACCAGAAATTTCTCCAGTTTTTTTGTTAACGTGCAATTATTTAAAATATCAAATCGGTTATGTTTCAGAAACGAATATGATAATGTCAATTTTAATTACTAATAGTATTTTATCTAACGTTGAGGAAACTTTTATACGCTCGATTAATGTGTTTTTAATTCCACAACTTTGCAGGCATTTACAGTACTAAGATTTTTCAACCTTATAAATCGCCAACTCACTGTTTAAGCTCATCTCCTTCTCGAAAAGACAGATATTAAGCAAAAAAACACAAAAGCGATTAATCTTCGTCAGTTACCAAATTCGAAGCGGTCTCATGTATGCCCATACATTTGTAACAAAGAAGACATCATCATATACCAAAATACACCACTTTAAATGGCTCACAATGTGACCGTTTTGTTAAGTGTGAGGCTTGATGACCCTACCACGTGTCTGTTAATTTTAACTTTTTCACTGTAGTTAATGTTCACTTCCTGTTTTCCGTTTTAGCGTACTGGTTTAATATAATTATTTTAATACATTATATGGCAAGTGTGGCATAATCTAAGAACTTTTTTACAACATATTTCTTTTTTAAATCTGAAAACTGATTACAATACATAATTAGGAAGTTTCTGGTGGGATCTTGGAATGTCATGTAGTGGACTTTATATTTGATTCATAATCTTGTCTTATTTGGCTCTGCTATAATACAGTTTGGTTATTGTGCACAAGTGAAGTGGATCGGGAATAATACAACGGAGCATGGATTCTGCCTTGCCACAAAAACTCCCTGGAGAGTTCTAACAAGATGGCCACCGTCTTATTAGTTCATTGAAATGATCACAAGAAACTTTTAACATTACCTACTCCACAATGGCAGTAATGATCTACTAGAAGATTTTTTATCAAAAATAATACATAATTAGGTTATGTTGACATTTAAATAGCAAAGTTACCTTAGCATTATAACTTACTCGATGTGCAACTTGTATGACAATACATGAGAGCCTAGAAAATCGAATTAAAATTAATTATTAAAACTCAAATTTATATATATGGGTATATATATGAAATTATAAGTATACTATTTAATTTCAATCGAAATTTTATTGTGGCTAGAAAACTATGAAAATTTGGAGACTTACCCGCATCGATAATGTTGCTGTCACAACCTCCTAAAATTATGCGCATTTATTCCTAATTAAATAGTTTTCTGGCAACAAAATATGAACTAAATTTTGTCCATGGAGTTGAAACGAAATACAGAAACCGAGAATAAATAAATACACATACACCAGTAAGTTAACTTTCGTAGTAAACGTTAGATGTTACATCACAGATACATTTAACCTTAGTAACGTGTACTATGAAGCTTAGCCAACGGAAAGTACATCGTCCGCATACAAATGTTCCGGGGTAGTGGCAAATAAGTAACTTTCTGTTAAACAGACATGTTTGACTAAACGCTTAAATGATTTACTATGAATTGAATTGTACGTTGTTGAAGTTGTACTGTAAACCTGTTCTAAAGATTTCCATCACTAAGCATATATGATATTGTAGGTAAGTTTTTCGAAATATTACCTTTTATTCGAAATATTACAGTTTCTCCATATTTTAAGTAACTTTATGGATTAATGTCTGTACTAATATAATATAATTCAAGGGTTAGTTTGTTTTTTATTTGAACGTGCCAATCTCTAAAAGTACAAGTCAAGTACAAGCCATGTATATGTTATTAAGTTCAATGCTATGTGGCCTAGCTACATGGTTGTTACTGTGCACTAGTCGTGCTTTATACGGGATTTATTTAAACCCTAGCTGTGCCCGCGACTTCGTTTGCGCGGAACCTAATGTAAAAAACAGTGACTAATAAAATCATCTGAATGTATTAAGTCCATTTACTTATCAGCTTTTCTCTCTTACTTAAGTCACGTCATCATTAAAATTACAATAACTTTTGAGAGAGTGTACCGATTTTAATGAAACTAAGACTAAATGTTACTCAAGGATATTAGGATAGGAGGTTTTATTATGATCGCAGTATTTTAGCAGTGATGCCTGTTTAAACAATCCGACAGACGGACCGATAGACAAACAGACAGACATTTCTAAATATGATTAAAATGAATTTGGTTACTTATTCCAAGACACCTACAACAATTTTCTTGACAAAATTCTAAAAAGTACAGACACGTTGACTAATATTACAAAAAAGTTAAATACGTATTGAACACTTGCTTTAAAAATGTTTAGATACTTACGTATTAAAAGCACCGCGCTCGCCAAACGTTCGACATCTTGCTCTTCTATCTCTGTTTGGTTAGCTTAGCTTAAACTTACGGAAAAGGATAACACGATCTTGCCGCGGCAGCCGTCGGCAAGCGCGGTTCATTTAATACGTAAGTATCCAAACTTTTTTAAACCAAGTATTCAATACGTATTTAACTTTTTTGTAATAACACGGGTTAAGTTTACATTCTTTGTGTATTTATATTTGTGTTGACAGTAATTCTAAATTTTACAGTAAACAGCAGTGAAACCGCCAGTACCCCTAGTATTAGGTAAATATAGAGTAAATCTAAATTATAATTGCGTATTACGTTCATTGGTTTGGTAAGTCATTTTCAAATTCTGCTATATCAGTTGATCAGGTGATCTCCAAAACACAATCCCATCAAAATATTTTGTTTCCCTAACATTTCAGCCGCACTGTAAAACTGAAATCTATATATTGACTCATCACGATATCTCTGGAACCATAAGGCGTAGCGAGTTGAAATATGGTAGGAATATTCCTTTCGCCGAGTAGAGGTCAGCTAAGATTTTACGAAATTCCACCCACAAGGGGGATTGCGGGGGGTAATCAGGGCGGGACAACGTCAGCCGGGCCCGCTAGTTCAATATAATTGAACTGTCATGGTTTCAAAATATCGACAATGTCTAATTGACTAAGGTACTCCCTGGCTAAGGAATAAGCTGCGTTAGTAAATTAGATTCGGGTATGTAATACATAAAAACATTATATAGTTGTACGAAAAACACTTGTCAAGAGAAGATAAAACACGGCAAAAAAGGTATCTATACCTTATATTAAATTATGGAATACAAGAAAGTCGCGGCAACTTAAAATATAAAATTTAAGAACAATAAAACGAAACACAGCACCACCTAGTGACGAGTTATAGTAATCTTGCTAAATTAAAACATTCTTTATAAATTTTTTTCCTATCATTAAAAAGACTCTTGACATACCTAACAAATTTGGAGTTTATCGATCTCTCCTATATATTATAAAATTCGTTTATATAAATGTGCATATTATAAGTGTGTGTGTATATATTAAATGTCTTAGATGAAATTTGGTTTTGTATACAAAAAACAACTTTACAGTAATTTAATACGTCACTAATTAGATTACATCGCATCGGTTCCCTTTGTGAGTCACGAATGATATAAAAAAATCCTAAAACGTTAAAGGGGAAGGCGCGTTCCATCACGTTTCTCAGTAGATTCCTTTTGCTGGGACGAAATGCGGAGACCCATTTGGGTTACTTTTTTGTTAAAAAAAATAATAGACCCACTCGTTTTTTTTATCGAATCCCATTGTTACAACTGAAACCTAAATCCATGAAGGTCGTCTTTTCGTTACGTGTTTGTATCAAGAAATGTTAAATTCGTGAGATTTGCTTGTGTGAAATATATAGGATTATTTGAAAGCGATTGAGGTCTACAGTTGTGCGCGCACCACACAAATACTACTGCATAGATCAGTCGTACTCAACCTTTTTTTTAAAGGGCCATAAACACGTTTCACCCATGGTGTCGCAGGCCGCAAACTACAAATATTTAGGTTTTAAATTAAAAAAACACATAATTTCAAATTAACCACGTATTATTAATGTTGTGAAAACTGGTTGCCTAATAAAACAAGTCAAATCAAATCAAAAATCCTTTATTCAGTTTAGGCCCTAATAAGGCGCTTATGAACGTCAAAACTACCAAGCTCGGTATAACCCTTTTATCATAAGGAACGGATTGCGTTCGGGTTATTTGGGATCCATTTAATTTACTCATCGTACTCATTGTTTTTCTGATGGGTATAAAATTTAAAATAATTGAAAATAAAGTATAATCGGGTGGGCCAACTACAAAGACCCGGCGGGCCGCAGTTTGAGTATCGCTGGCATAGATCTTCAATTTTTGTAGTTCACGTCACAGAAAAGAAATCGATAGAATATTCTTCATCTATCTATAGGTACATATAATAAGAAGGTAAATGTAACGTTTTTAGATTTTTGTAAAAAAAAATTGTTGCAGGTGTCTAGGAATAAGTAATAAAATACGTTTCAGTAAATTTACGAAATGTCCGTCTGTCTGTCTGTTTGTTTGGACACGTATCACTGCTAAAATACTGCGTTCATGATAAAACCAAGAAAATCATATCAATCATCTTCGAGTAACGTTTAGTCTTTGTTTCATTAAAATCGGTTCGCTTTATCGAAAGTTATTGTATTTTTAATGACGACGCGACTTAAGTACGAGAGAAAAGTAAATAAGTAAATGGACTTGTTACATTCACTTGACTTTGTTAATCACTGTTTTTTACATAAGGTTCCACGCATACTAAGTCGTTGGCACAGTTAGTGTATTATAAAGTTATAAAATTTTAAGGAACTTTCATTTTTATAAGCATTTTTATAAGATGCGAGTTTTCCTGCCGCGCGGAGAGGTGGCGCAAACGGTGTGATGGTTCTTCTCTTTTTATATAAAATATATTTATAGGACAATAAACGACGCAGACGAGGTCTCGGGTATCAACTAGTTTTATATAAAAGCCAATATAGCAAAAAGTGGCAGATACGCCCCTTTGGACGGCAAGTAGACATTGGATGTCTTTATGTGCTCTACCCCATGTACAATGGAGAGTGTTCTGAGGAACTCGTTAATATGTGCCCTCTTCACCCTCTTCACCATTTCAAACTCGCACTCATTAAAAGCTAGCAAAATGGCGATCACCGTGAGGTTCTTCCGAACCTTCCTTATGCGTACGCTAGCGTTGTAGAATGGGTTACCACGGTTTTTCCTCACGGCTACGATATGTAGCACAACAGTGATGCCCTTGGTGTTGCAGTCGTCCGTGGGCGACAGTAACCATTTACCATTATGTGGGCCGACGGCCTGTTTGCTGCCTTTTGACATAAAAGTAGATCTGTGTTCAGTGAGTTGTACATGAGATTCAGTTCATACTCTAGATTAAACTTATTACCTTAGACCACGTTGTAATTTAATATTTGCTGGTAAAACGCTAATACCTAAAGAATAAAAACAATTAAGGAAACAACATAACGTAATAAATAATAAAAGACCTGTCGCTAAATTATTATCGAGTTCTGACAACTTCACTTAAGATAAGAAAAATGCATGGTTTGTAAAAATGACTTGAAAGAAAAGCTTCATTTTATAGTATCACTCTAAGCTTTGAAGTAGAACGATAGAGATAATGTTTTTTTTATCGTGTTGAATAAAGAAAATGTTATATAGATAAATAGCTTATAATATTTTTATTAATATATTTATTATATTATTATATTATCTAATATCTGTTGTTCGTTACAATAACTTTTTTAGATGTGTTTAAAGTTACTAGCGTTTATAATACATATTAAAATATGTGACTTACTTGTGTAAGTATTTTCTTAATGTGTTCAAAAATGTATACATATAAAGTGTCCTTTTATTGTCCGGGCTAATCTATAAAATGGCTAAAACGATTATGACGTTACTTTCAGAGACAGATATATGATTCTTCAGTGTATTATATAGATCTATCATTACGATTTTCGATACAGGGTACCAATCACCAATTATTTATAAATAAATAAAAATATGATTAAGACATCATCTTCTGGCCCGATCCAACTTTCTGATTCTATCCAACTTCATCTATGTGTTTAGACAATAAACGACAATTCAAATCTATTATTAATCGAATCCTGTTTTTTTTATATATTATTTTTGTTAACCAATTTTCTAGATTATTGCTGCAATGATCGATTAGATAATAATATTACAAGTTTCTTGATATAATTTTAACGAACTAACAAAATGGTGGCCATCTTGTTAGAACTTTCCTGGGAGTTTTTGTGGTAAGTCAGAATCCATGCTCCGTGATATTATTTCCGATCCATTTCACTTGTGCAGAATAATCAAACTATATTACGTAAAGCGCCACCAACATTACACAATATAGAGCCAAATAACACAAGATTGTGGATAAAATATAAGACCACTACATGGCATTCCAAGAGCCTGCCAAAAACTTCTATATGTGATTATGTTTTAATATATATATAACATTTTAATTATACTCCTATATGTCTACAAGTGTCTTGTAATAATTTCAATGTTCTAACAAGATGATGGCTCTATTGTACTTCACATGGAGTTTTTGTGGCAATTCAGAATCCATGCTCCGTGGAATTATTCACTTCTACATAATAACCGAACTATATTACGTCAAACACCATCAATATTACAATATATAATGTCAAATAAGATGACATGACAATCCAAGATCTCGCCAAAAACTCTCGATTCCTAATTTTATTACTTTACATTTATTTATTTATTATTGTCATTCTGCAACCACAGTTGAATAAATCATCAATCCAATACGGTTATAGAAACCTTCTATTGTTTCCATTATAATACCTACTAGAATTCCACTCTACAATTCCAAACCACAGACTATCGATATAACTTACCCTAAAAACACTTTATTTACTGTCTAATCTTATCATTTCGTATCTTATTATTTGGTTCTAATTGCCGCTAGACGCACCCGAATCGCGTGTTTATCTGTACTCATTTTGTTTACAATTCTGTTATAAATAAGGTTAAGCCCGATAGTTTACGACGTGGCATACGAGTGAAGTTATAAAGTGAAATTACATTTACTTGATAATTAATTAATAAAGTATAAATTATCGGAAAATTACTTAAATTTCATTAAACATCATCGAATGTTACCAGTGTTAAAATAAAACGTGGAACAATAAAAATAAATTTTAAAGAAAGTGTGTGATAATATTTAAAAAATGCCGTCGGCACTGAACATAAGACCATTCAGCCAACCAGAGTGGAGTGATTCTAGTGACTCCACGGAACCGGGCCCTTTGCCACAGTTAGGATACTTCGTTCCAGTACGATGCAGGTGTGAACGGACCTCGCATCACGTGTGTCGGAGAAACAGAAGGTAATCATTTACAGCTTCCGAAGTATTGTCCATTTTTATTAGTGTCAAATTTATTTTCTTTGTCAATTTACTTAAACTCGCCTATGTATTAACACTATTGTAGAAAACGCTATATAAATACAGAAAAAATGTGTGCGTGTACTAGTGTACACACGTAAGAAGTGAAACTTGTTTAAGGCCTTATTTTTCGCAAAATGATCTATATGCAACTTAAAAAAAAAAAAAAAAAAAAAAAACCCTTTCTTTCTTTATGGCAAACAATTTCATTAATATATTAAAAAATAAAGTTAAATTAGATAAAGTTTAAACAAAAGGATTTTATTATCATAGACATGAATACAAAAAAGATGGCGCGTAACGGAAAAATGTGACGGTAAATTTTTTCCAACGCCGATAAAGAAGTTTCACTTCAAAAAACTATTAAAAAGGGAAGACTTGATTTTTTTTTGCCTGTAATTGAAAAACTCAAGGAATAACTCAACCGATATTTTAAAATTCTTTCACTTTTATAAATCTATACATATATGATGAGCCGTATTGTATTTTCAAAATTAACGGAGAGTGAATCTGTGAACAAATGTTAGTTTATAAATAATATTGTGATTAATTTTTCATATGTATTTTCGCATCCGATCTTAGTTACTAATTATTAGTATTATTAAGCAGATAAATGTATAGTCTTGTGTAGTATCAAAGTTCTAAAAAACAATAAACCGTTAAAGGGATTTATGTTCTGTGTCATAGTTTATAATCTATTTGCGCAAAATAACTACACTATGTCACGCATGGCACTACCATTACTAAATAATATTGATATAAAATAACGTAAATTTATGAATGAAACTACACAACAACATTACGTAATTATAATCTATCACAATTATAATTACATTTTCTTAACATAGGTACTATAGTAAGGAAGACAGTAATTAGTATAATTGATTAAAATTGTTACTGGCAACTATACTTGTTTCAAGGTATGGAATAGTCGAAACAGAGCAGCGAATAAAACTTTATTACACTATAACACCACCCAGGGAGCATCTGCAGACAAAAGACCGAGTAACACTAATTTTGTTTGAAAATTATTTTCCTGCAGACGTTACCATTTCTTCTATTAAAGGCGGTGAAATCGTTAAATGTATAGACATCTTTAAATGGCTCAAAGCATTAGACTTAGCAATATTATGGTTTATTGATTCTTCAATTACTGACAATTATAATTAAAATATTTTTTTGTCGAGGTTCTTTAAATCACGAAATCTAGTAATAAGTTGGGCTTAAAGAACATACATTCAGTGGGTATATAAAAAATGATGATAATATTATTGGAGCATATAATACATGAATTCTATCAAGAGATGAGTTTTTGTATTGCAAATTTTAATTCCTCCTTGTTTCGACTACTGGTGCTGCTACAGACATATGAAAGGAATAAAAGTTTCATTATAGTTTTGAACAATCGAAACTTTTGGTAGAAATGAAGACATTTGACAAACGAAATTACGAAATATTGATTGGTTTAAGCAGTTACACTCTCGGAGTATTTAAATTCATTCATGTAATAACAGAAACTGCACTCCTTTCTTATGCAGTAATTGTTGTATTACTTTAATGAAAGTTTGAGTTTATTTTATCGATTCTAAAAGTATTAATCGATATCTTGTGATCTTGTGTTTATCGATATATGTTATATCTTGTATAATCCTATTCAAGATTACTTGTCTTCTGCGGCATTTTCCTGTACCTATGCAGTAATTTTGGATTCATTATTCTATATTAAAGTATATGTTGTATTGTATGATAAATTCGCTATTGTAAACGATAACATATTTCTGTTATCGATCGTTCGCTAAATACCAGTCGACAATATTTGGAACATTACAAAGCTATTTTATTTTCTTTATATTATAGTAGGCACACGAACAGGTGGGCGACCTGATGTTAAGTGATCACCACCGTCTATAGACACTTGCAATACCAGAGGAGCCGCAAGTGCGTTGCCAGCCTGTGTTTGGGAGAAGGGAGACTGGGGAAGTGGGGAGGGGGAGGGGAGTTGGGTATCCGGCGTTCTCACTGACCGAACGTAACGCAACAATGGAAGCACTGTTACTTCACGTCGGTTTTCTGTGAGAGGGTGGTACTACCCCGCGCGATCCGACCCATTCATGCTGAAGCCAGTAATAGATTCATCGTGTCTCTACCACCTACAGTAGTGGTCTGTGCGTCTGAGTTAGATGTTCTTTTAGTCGATTAATTGTCAATTTTCAACCATAGATAATTTAGCAGTATATAGATTAAAAAATATGTCAGTATATACATTCGCATGCGCGACTATCAATAACAAATATTTTCATTCGTGAATATGTCCAAGTTAACATTCGCAACATCACTAACACATACATATTCCTACTAAGAATTTGTATACAGTTTCAAATCCGTACTGCGACTGCAACCACTATTTTAACAACTTATATTGAACTGTTATACGTCTGATATCGGGTAATCGTCAAAATTATGAGCTTCTTATATCTCATCTCTTATTGGTTACCACGTCTATCTCTGTTTCCTCTCCACGCTTAAACATTTGAACCGATTTTGATGAATTTTATGGAGATAGTTTGAGACCCCGGGAAGGGCATTAGTTAGTTTTTATTTCAAAAATCATCCATTAAAGGAAGTGAAAAAGGGTTGGAATTTTGTACGGAGAATGAACCACTACTCAAGTAAGGGATATAAAACTCATCATATTATTACTTTTGGCAAGTAATAAAAGTTGTTTCTTCATTTTGGAGCAATCAAGTTAATTCGGGGACGATGTATATTATTCAAATTAAATTATTGCCTACAGTTTTAAATAATTACACTTCACTCATTCGCCTATTTACTTACAGTTTGATACATACTTATTAATTGCCCTTTCATGCATAAATCACTGATGATATTTTTAAATTATTTAAATTGTAAGTAGATTGAAGAAAGCTCGGAGATAAAAAATAACTCACAGTACTAATTCTATGCAAACGTCATTCTTAAAAGCTAGTATATATTACTATAGAGATACCTCTATCGCACTGGGAAATTGAATTAACCAAACGAGGCTATTCATTACAAAGGAGTGGTAACTCGTAGGGGTGGGTTATAATTATCTTTTTTGTTAAAATAATGGTAATTGATATTACCACACTGTCATAAGGGGCGGTTTTGGACAAAATTATTTGGGAAGGCGTTAATCGTTATCCACAAATGCCCTACCTTTCGGTTTTAATTAATCATTTTAAAAGTGAAACTTTTATTACATCGTCTCAAACTTTTTCGTCTGTGTGTTGCATGTCGCGTGATGGTCGACCGCGGAGTAGGGATAAAGTGAAAGGCGCTCGTCAGAGCAGCCAGGGCCAATATGGCGGCGCCTATAGTTCGCAGCAGCTGACCGTGTAGTGTATAGACTATTATTAGTTAAATGTCTATAGTGTGAAAAAAGGTTTCACTTTTACCGTGGTTTCATAAAACCACACAATCCTTTTTATTGTATGTTAACTATTCTTTTAATCGGTCTGTAGGAGCCTAGACGGTCTTGGAGAGCATGATAGTAAAACTCGGAGAACTCGTAAAATAGACTGTTTAATCTTAACTCCATATATGGTATTTATAAATATAAAGAGATCTTTCAATTGTTTGAATGACATTCTATTTACAATAAATTCAATTTTTTTAGCTAGTTTGCCAAAAAGGATGACATTCTCGAACCATCAAAAACTTCAGTTCTCAATGCTAATTTTCTCGATGTATTTATTCTGTATTTAAAAAAAGAATATTGTTTTTATAGATTTTAAATAAAACCAACCTATTTTGAGTATAATAAACATATAAAGTAGGTTGTTTAATAGTTTCTTCAAATTGTTTTTTTTTGTTGTCTCAGAGAATCTCCCCGTTCCCGTCGGTCCGTGTCACAATGCTCGTGCAACAGTATGTCACGTCGGTCGTCGGCGGCCGCCTCACCCATGCCGATGCCTCTTCCGCCTCTCAACAACACTGTCGAAATGTACGTGGAGCCTGTCGTCGAAGACGTGAGTACATATAGCCTTCATAATTTATAGGTCTAGCTACTCATAATATGTCTACTAACGATGTTTTTTTTATACTTTACTATTGATCCCGGTGGACGTTACCCCGCCCTAATAATAAAAAAACCTTGACAAATTATATACCTAAACCTTCCTCATGAAACACTTTATCAACTGGTGAAAACCGCATGAAAATCGGTTCAGTATATATTTTTTCTCGAACTGACTTCGCTATTGTCCTTAAGGCCTAAACAGCTTCACCGGACTACGGCCCGTTCAGTAGTTTTTGAGTTTATTATACAGACAGACGTGGCAGAGAACCTCGTTTTATAATATGTAGTGATAAGTTTTAGTGTTTGACCATAGTCTCTTCTGATCTGTTAAATGCCGTTGGGGTCTAAAATGGTAAGCACGCTAAACGTAGAGGGAGACTGGGTCTCAAGTGCAGCTGCCGGAACACAGCGACAGGTGCTCGGCGACAGATTTTCAAGTTAAGAGTAGTATTTAGCCTTAGACTTAGAAAAAAACCTACCATCATGCTTTGATTTCATCACGTTGTTTGTCTTCACCGAAAGCTGCGACTCAGTTGCAAAGATTCGAACCTACGTCCATCGACGCTGTAACCGAACACGCCATCATCGCTTCGTGTGCTCTAAGAGCCTGTCCAGATGAGGCGTTCTACGCGCGAGTTGACTCGCGCGTAGACACTCGCGCGTACCCGAGATACTAGAGCTACATATATCCCGTCGAGATGGTGCGGCGCGTTTCCTAACTCGCGCGTAAAACGCGTGCAATGAGCGAGACTCTCGACTCGCGCGTCGTATACTTAGACCTCTCAGACTCAGACCCCATTGCTGCGTCCAGTACTACGCGCGTGTCAGAGGCGAGTTGTCAGTCGTCTATCCGTACGAAGTATCCCAGCGTATGCGACATTTCCTAAGGTAGAAACGCGGTATCTGGACGTAATATATTTTGAAGCGCGCGAGTCGACTCGCGCGTAAAACGCCTCATCTGGACAGGCTCTAAGTGGGTAACACGTTACACCTATTCTCAAATGTTGCTGTACCCAGTGCAGCACGGTGCCCGCACGCTCTCTCCCCGGCACCCTGATATTATTCCGGAGCTCAATAATTTTAGAGCGGCATTTCAGTTGCCAGAGCATAAAAATTGTATTTTAACTGTAATTTCTGATGTTATACTACTTGATTATCATATTACTATTACTATTTACATTGAACTGATATATTGCTGATATAAGGTAATTGTCAAAATTATAAGCTTCCTAGATCTCATCTCTTACTGGTTACATCAATCTGTGGTTTAAGCCATGCATAAGCATTAAGGCATGGTATACTAATTTTTGTTCACGACTTTGCTCACATTAATTTAAATCTAATTGATCCCTCGGGAACAGTACTTTTTCTGTATGAAAGAGATCCCATATTTTTTTCTAAACTTCTGACAACGTATATGCAACATTTTATTATGATTTGGGCGTGAATACCTAACAAACAAACTCACATTCGCATTTATATTATTAGTAAGAATAAGGATTGCATGTTTGTTTCTAAATGTGTTTATCTTTATGACAATATAAAGATACAGTTTGTCCAAAACAAATAAAGTAACATGCAATTCGTCTTTTCGTCCGAGACGACGCGACGCGACGTCAAGTAACCGCGACGGCGCGGCGCGGCGTAAGTCTAAACACATGTTCAGATAGGTACTTGTCGGCAGATTTGCGATTTGAGGGTGTTAATTAACCAAACAATTGTTCGAAGAGGACCTAGGAATATGCGTATAAATAATATAATTGAAAATATAATAAACATTGCTCTTTTAACAGTTACCAATAGAATATGAAAATGTTGATAATACATTGTAAAAAAATTTCATTGTGACGTCTATATCTTCATACAAATAAAATAAAAACCTTATTTTTTATCTATTTTTACATACGTGAAATCAAATGACTTTTTTGTATGTATTCTTTATACCAATCTTACTACGATTATGATGAATCTTTGTCGTGATTTCCGAATTAGTGCAAACACTTTATAACAGATGGCGCGCTTTAGTAATTTCATTTTAATTACATTTGTCAACTAGAAAATTTACTTATTAATATTAATGCAATGATAGTTTTGTATTTAATAAGTATTTTGCAGAAAAAACCTGGGTAACATTAGCACGAAGTGTCTTTAAAGAAGCATACTTATCTATCAAATAATCTTTAATACCCGTAACAATGCCAACATAACGGTAAATAAATATTGTGTTGCCAATAAGGGCATCTCATGACAATTTCTGAGCACTACCATAAATGGACTGGACTCATATGTTATTGAATATGATGTTAAATTTGTAAGGAATGTTTCTTTTGACAAATGTATGTTGCTTATTTAATAATATCCGATAGCAACTTTCAGATCTTTGTTCGAACTTTATACTTTTATCTGTACAATGTTAGCTCAATACACAACTGAAATTTTATCCTTTACAAAAGGAGAATTAAATTTCGAAAATTGACATCAAGTCTTAAGTTATTATTGTGAAAAAAATCACAAGTTTCTGTTCATTTAGCAATAGTATCTTATCAGACCCAAACGAATACAGTAGTGAGACCCTGGGAGATGTTATGTCTTGCCGTAGACTCTTATGTGTCGATAATCTCGGATTTGTATTAAAATCACTTGAAATGATATTTCAATGAATTGGTTAAAAACTACAAGTTATTGAAAACGAAGTGCGATTATCGATTACGTACAGATACAGAGTGTACAGTACTCGGCATTCCATTTGGTATGTAGGGAAGAAAAGTGAGATATGCGTCTAAGATCGGCTCATTTCAGTTTTGTAAAGCGTTATCTCTATCGCACAGGGCAGTGACTGCGACAAACAAAGACAACGCTATACGAAACTAAACGTAGCGAACTATTTCGATCTTCTTCCCGATGCGCCAAATTAAAAGCCAGGTACTCAAACTGTTAATCATTCTAGTAAGTTCCATAATTGTTGATACTAAAATATAACAATGACTTATTATGACGAATTATCACAGATTATTTATAATCGAAATATCCGATCTATTTATATCTGAATATGAATAAAAATCATACGGTTGTTGTATAGGAAGCAAAGGACCGATATCTCGTCCTTAATACTATGTAGGAGGAGTGACACAAAAAGCTTCAACGGTTCTAATAAAAATTGGCATACATTAATCTTCTCAAACTTTCCATGTCCTACACGCATTTCTCGCTACGGTTTCCAAGACCATTCAGCCGGCGATAAATTTTAGCATTTATCTTGTTGACCTTCCTCGAAACTTCTAGTTTTTTATTTTATTTCGAAAATTAAAAAATACAATTATACTTTTCCTGTCAATTTATTGTATATTTAAAAAAAAAGGGGATATCTAAAGCACGATATTGATCCGTGAAGTGGTTTAATTTAAAATAATCACGAATAACAATATATTTTTAATTAAATTACTATATTTTTAACATTACTCATACACTCCACGGTCTTTTCGTTTCTTTCGAAGTGATTTTATTACAATTTTTTTGTTATGGGATGTATCTTTAGATGGCGCTGTAATGTAATTTTGAGTTCTTTGTTATTTTTTTAGACTAACAAAACTTTGTCGTCTAGATTATTATTATTTCATTAAAATAAATATATATTTGCTTCTAATGGTTAAATAGTTTGTTCTTATCGTGTTCATACTCCGCTCTCTTTTAAAAACATGTTCATTTATTTCTATAATAAACACGGTTAACATTAGAAGTGAATATACCATACATATTTCATTATAAATATACGTTTGTGTATTACCTACGCAGTACCGATCTATGCATACATTTCCATAGAATGCAGGAATTAGTTTTAATCCTTATCGCTAGAGGCGCTGATTTAAAAACTTTAATGATATCTCTAATATGTTATGTACTTTGTGATAAAGCCTAAGAGATAAGTAAGATTTTTTTTATATGTGCATAGTAACTGCACTGTAACTAATGGTAAGCATAATATAATCCTGAAACAACGTCAACCGATTTAGGATAGAAAGGCAATCGTTGGTCATCGCTGTTAGGTTTATAATGACTAATCTTAAAATGCGACAAACTAAAAGTCACTTTGTCGTAATATACATACATACATACAATACATGGGTGTTGTAACCCAGTCGGGTACATATCTCTGTCAAACCACTTGGATACTCAAAGTACAAGGGCTGACCCGGGGATGCGACAAACCATCCTGGAAGTGTGACATTATGGCGGGTGGTATTTCTGGTATGTTTTCAATGTTCAGTGTCCAGAAGTGATACTTTTAAGGATGTTAAATTAAATTCATTTACATTTGTGTACTTTACATGTGCGTGTATTGACTTGTACATTCTTGTATAAATATTCGGGGAAACATTTTCTTTTTGGACGGTTCGAAACACTAGAATGCTCCCCACTTATAAATGACTAGCCTCTGCCCGCGATTTCGTTCGCGTGGAATAGTTAAAATATTCTTCATTGGTGCTCTGCTCCTATTGGTCTTGGCATGATGATATATAGCCTATAACCTTCCTCGATAAAGCTATATAATACTGAAAGAATTTTTTAAATCGGACCAGTAGTTCCTGAGATTACCCCTTAACATCTTCACAAACTCACAAACTTTACCTCTTTATAATATTAGTATAGATCACAATATTTGTCTTCAACAAATTACTGGTTCATAGAAACGCTAGAAAGAAGGGTGCTATCACACGTCCTCTAAAGCGTTATTCGAGGCGTCGCGTTACCGCTCCAATCATTTTTTCAAGTATCACTTGAATCGGTAAATCGGTTGGAGATAAAGCGCTTCTCAGGCTACCGCCATATTTCTCAGTAAAGTCATCCTAATCAATATGTTGTTTAACTTCTAACATGTAGAACTATTAGTAAAGAACAGAAAAGATATCGACAGTAAAGATATTGAACCATTCTTATTACATGAATAAACGAGTCGTGCATTTTGTTGAGTATTTGTGTGTAAAAACTCAATTTTGTATTTTTGTGATTCACAGAGGTCATAGTTTAATATTAGATAAAGACGATGCCTATAACTTAGGAGACAGAGTCCCAAAAAAATTACAAAACATAAATACTTGCAAAACATCATACTTATATTGCACCGTCAGATAAAAATCGGATAACAATAAAGAACAATATTCAATTTCAATTTTTAACTGTTTTATTGATCAGAGTGGGACTTCCTTTGGACTCTTCATTAATGGCAGTGAATTTAAGTTAGTTGTTTGAGTATCCGGTATTGTAACACTGGAAATGAAAAATCAAACTATAGTTTCATATTATTCTGTTATTTCAAATTACGTTCTGTTGTAACTTAACAAATCCAATGTGGATTATATTTTAATTATGATCCCATTTTCATAGAAATGGTTACGCGTTTTCACAGGAACAACTTATTTGATCTACATTAAAAGTGGGCTATATTTTTAATAACAATTTTGTCATAACTACTTAGTCCTTATGTTAAATCTTAAAGATGTATAGAGTAGTAATACTCAATAAAATATTTAGAATCCTGTCATTTTAGAGATTAGCTCGCACAAATAATTTACACTCTGTTATAAATTATTGATCCCTTTTGAGAGCTTTCGCTGCGTGTTAGAGTTAGCACTAGTAGTTAGCCCACGTGGACGAAGTCCGGGAGCAGCTAGAATGAAATATAATCGCACTCTATCTGAAGCATGGAACCATACGATTAATTAAGAAATTAGCTTGAAATAAATATCTGTTTGATTGTACCGAACACTGGTTAGAAAACTATATCAACTGCGTTACCATTCGCCTCATATATTTAAAAAAGAGATAGTGCTAAATATATGTCATCAATATCTCGTATCTCTGGTATTCTTTATTCATCGTTCGACGTGGTCACAATTGCTTCAATTGGACGCCATTGAGTAAACGAGTTTGTAAGAGCCGCGCTTGAGTTTATTGCTATCTTACCTCCAAATTCTTCGTAAATTTTGTTACTGTTATCACTAAATATCTAAGTAATTTTGTTCGATTTCTAGGTAAATTCTAAAAAAATGCTATCAAGGATATGTAAATAAAATTATATTAATAGAATCAGGAAATTTCTTCTGCCTTACATACGGATATTTTAGGCTCAAAGATTTTTCTCATACTTAATTTAGCAACTTAATGAGCAACATACAAATTCATATTACACAAAATATTTGTATGAATTATATCCGTATAACAGCGATCTAAACACCGGCAGATTCTATTAATTACTTAGGTAATAATTAATTTAAAATCGCTAGCGTACATACATATAATTCCATGTGTTATAAAAACATGAAAAATAACCCGTCGCGATTTTTTTGCGCAGTGTGGACTAGCACTTACACACGGTTCAAATGACGTATAAAAAACAGTTTTAAATATGTCTCCAATCAGCGTACATTTAAACAAATTCTTCATACATCAAACTGCTCGTGTTTGTACTTCTCTAGAACTTTCTTCATGGATTTAGCTATCTGCTCCGGTCTGCTGTAAAAGTATTTGTGTTGGTTACTGCCTTCTTCGTTGTATATGTCGTTGTCAACCATTCCGTTTGGAGATAGGAACAGGATCCTGCGAGAAACATATACAGAGGGAAATTGAGGTTATTGAATAGATTATACAATGGGAATGTAGCAAAGGGACATGTAATATATATCTATCATCTGATGTTAGATGGCAACTGTAGGCTTTACATACAACCAATCTGAAAGGATCGTTGTTTAGTTGTCTAGAGGATTGACTCGGAACGTTTCGGTGTCATCGCCATCTACCGCTTTTAAACTGGTGGTACATGGAGAAGCGAGCTACAAGGCAAAAATGGCGCTAATGTGTTACCAAGTGGATTATAACCTAAAGATGGTAATAAATGATCAGAATGCAACCGTCATAGAGACAATAATAAGACCTCGTTAAAAATCTGTGCTAAAATAGCTAATAGTTAAATCAAATAAAAAAAGGATTGTGTGGTTTTATGAAACCACGGTAAAAGTGAAACTTTTTTTCACACTATAGACATTTAACTAATAATAGTCTATACGCTACACGGTCAGCTGCTGCGAACTATAGGCGCCGCTATATTGGCCCTGGCTGCTCTGCCGAGCGCCTTTCACTTTATCCCTACTCCGCGGCCGACCATCACGCGACATGTAACACACAGACGAAAAAGTTTGAGACGATGTAATAAAAGTTTCACTTTAATAATAAATAAATAACAAAATTCCCAATAGTTGCTTACAGATACGACTTTTGACGTATATAATAAGTTTCTGCCCGCGACTTCGTCCACGTGGTATAGTTACTTTGAGCTAACATTAACAAGCCGCGGTAGCTCTCGAAAGGAAAAAACACCCCGATTTAGAAACATTCTTAATTGGTGCTCCGCTCCTATTGGTGTTAACGTAATGATATATAGCCTATAACATTCCTCGATAAATGACTTATCTAACATTGAAAGAATTTTTCAAATCGGACCAGTATTACGAGATTTTACCTCCTACAAACTCAAAAACTTTATCTCTTTATAATAGTAGTGTAGATTAAAAGAAAGCAAAAAAAAGGTGCGGACTAAGAGTCTGCAGAATAGAAAAAAAATTGTTAACATAATTCCTTCGTACGATTTAATAAAACAAATACCTGGGTATGTAACTCCCGTCCGGTGCAAAAAGATTATTCTTAGGTTCGTCTTCATCAACTAAATTCACCATAACGAAATGTTGACTCAAACTCTGTATTTCTGATGAATTGGCAAACTTCGGTTTTAAATTTTTGCAGGCCGAACACCAAGATTTGTGTATTATGACCATTACGGGCTTCTTATGATTGGTGGCTATCTGTAGACCAGACTCTAGAGATCCTGCCCATATGTAATTGTTGCCAAAGCCGTTGTCTTTACCCAAAGTTTGACAGTGTACTTTATTGAAAATTAGTCCAAAAATTGCCTTAGCAAAATTACTTGCTGCCATTGTTGGATGTTATAAGAAATTTGCTAGACCGGCACCGCGAAACCGGTATTTATTTATATTTTATTGTATCCTATCATTTTCATTTTATTTTGACAATAACGTCTTGTCATTGTTGACAACACGTTGGTTTTAGTGCCATCTAACGTCTCAATGCAAAACTATTTATATTGCATATAAGGTTCATTGCTATGTAATAAACTGGAAATGCTCTTTATTTATGTAGATGGCGCCGTAAAAGTGATTTGGTTTCAATGTTTTTATAACAAAAATATTAAATGTAACGTAATAATACTATGAATTATATAGTAACTTTTATTATTTTGGTTAATAGTAAAGACAACTATTTACTTGTTTGTAGTAACTTGTAGCTTTCGCTAATCAACTTTATTTGGATTATAATTATTATTTATTCTCTTAGAACAAAAAGGTTTATTATTTATAAGGATTATTACAGTTGGCATTTTATTTTCAATTCAAATATCATGTTAATATTCAATAAAATATTGTTCTTGCAACCGTTGCAGTTTTTTTACTTACTATATTTGAAATCATTTTTCTATTTTTGCAATTAGTCCTTTTTATGGTGGATTGTTATTATTATAATTTGGATACAAACACATACAAAGAGTTTTGTGATTACTTCATGTTTATGTTACTCTCATACCTGCGTGAACCGCTATATTTTGTCCATGGTCACAATAAATTTAGGCGCGGGAAGATATTATCGTCATGCGTTACAAACTATTGTATTGCGTGACAATAGACGCGGAATAATAACTAGTCCTGCGGTTTATACACATTGAAAGGGACTCTAAAACGCCAATTTCCAGTTTTTATAAAAATTATAAAGATGTGCTAAAGTTATTATGTACCTTTATCGGAATTAATTATGAAATTAGTATTTAGTACGTAGGTATGGGACTAGCTTTAAGACAAGACGGGTGGCCCGCTGTATCGAATTTTCTAGGGAGTTTTTATGGAATCTCAAGTTTCATTGTCTATTATATTATTTCCAATTTAATTCATTTGTGCATAATAAAAGGATATTACGTAAAATGCGACCAATAATACAAAACATAGGGTCATATATTCGCGTGAATTTTTAATGAAACTATACAAAACATAGACAAACATAAAACCACAGACTTCATAGGAGTCGATTGTATGGATAATATATAGTTACAACAATAAATGGTACTATTGGGTTTTTGGCGGGATTTTGGTCTGTCATGTAGTGGATTTTATATTCTATACATAATCTTGTGTTACTTGACTCTATCATTACATAGTATAAAACAAAGTCCCCTACTGCGTTTGTCTGTCTGTCTATTCGCGATAAACTCAAAAGCTACTGAACGGATCTTTATGCGGTTTTCACCAGTGGATAAAGTGATTTACGAGGAACGTTTTGGTATATAATTTGTCCCGGATTTTTTTATAATCAGGGCGGGACAACGTCTGCCGGGCCTGCTAGTATTGTATAAAATTGGTGGTTTTATATGTAATATAGTTTGTTTATTGTGCATAAGTGAAGTGAATGGAAAATAGTACCACGGACCATGAATTCTGAGATGCCACAAAAACTCCATGGAAAGTTCTAACAAGATGGCCACCATCTTGTTAGTTCATTGAAATTATATCAAGAAACTTGTAATATCGATATTCACTTGACAATTGGTAGAGCCACGCTGAAACTATTACTGGTTTCAGCATAAATGGGTCGGCTCGCCCGGGGTAGTACCACCCTCTCACAGAAAACCGACGTGAAGTAACAGTGCTTGCATTGATGCGTTTCGTTCGGTCAGTGAGAGCGCCGGACACCCACCTCCCCTCCCCTTCCACTTTCCCCTTCCCTTCCTCCTCCCCTCCCTACACAGGCTGGCAACGCACTTGCGACTCCTCTGGTGTTGCAAGTGTCTATGGACGGTGGTGATCACTTACATCAGGTGACCCACCTGTTCGTTTGCCTCCTATGATATAAAAAAAAAAAACAATGGCAGTAATAGTCTACTAGAAGACTGGTTGCCAAAAATGGAATGGAAGGAGAACTTGTAATACTATTAACTACTCGACAATGGCAGTAATAATCTAAAAGATTGGTTGCCAAAAATAAAGTTAAAAAATAAATAAAAAATATGATACTATTATAGATTAGAATGCAATTAATTGAGTTTATTTATAGAATTCAGCTTCCACTATCCGCTAACCACAAAATACATAATAGCAACTTTTTAAATCCATTGGTGTGTAAAGGCGCGCGCGGCTTCGTGCGCGCATTTTTTCCCCTCATTTACAGATGCTGCCGTGCAAAAAAAAACAGCTTTAATAAAAACTTACCCACTGAGTTTACAGTTTCATTGTTAACTTTACGAATTGAAATAAATTCTATCACAGATCTTTCTGGTATATTACTTTTTGCATGTTTTATTTGATGAAATATTTAACTTTTTTGTTATTATGCACATTAATTCGTGCAAACGTCCAAAAATTATAATGTTCGTTGTTGAAGTAAGACTTCTTTACGCACGCTTGACTTGGGGAGTAGGCTGGTGGTTGCGTGACGAGAACGTTACGAAAAGGTGTGATCGGGCGAGGCGAACGGAAGTTGAGAGGAAGAGAGAGAGTATAATTTAATGAAGATAGAGAGAGAGTTACGTTTCGTATTATCAATGAAAACCCATAGTAAAATGTTTGTAGAAAATTAATCTTCATTAAATAGTATAAAACAAAGTCCCCTACCGCGTCTCTCTGTCTGTCTGTTCGCGATAAACTCAAAAACTACTGAACGGATCTTTATGTGGTTTTCACCAATGGATAAAGTGATTCACGAGGAACGTTTTAGTATATAATTTGTCCAGGTTTTTTTTATAATCAGGGCGGGACAAGGTCTGCTAGGCCCGCTAGTTATATATAAATCTCTTCTCTATGTGTGTATGTCACTGAACTCCTCCTAAACGTTTGGACCGATTTTGATGAAATTTTGTGTGCGTGTGCCAGTGGATCCGAGAATAGTTTAGATTCACAATTGGACCCGGTAGGTGGCGCTGCGGTTGAATTTTAGATTTTTTTTATTATGAAGGCAGGTCAACTTCCGCCCGGCTAAAGAAAGTTAAAGAAGTTTTACTTCAGTCGTGTGGTCTAAAGTGCACTCGTTTTTTTACCATAACCTATTACAATTGCAGCGATTAAAAAAAAGTTAATATTTAATTTCTGTATAACTGATTCCCATGTGGGGGGACTCATCGTATCATTATTGTACTTACGTTGCATTGCAACACTGCGCTCCGTTCACCGCGTAAACTATCGGAAAAAGCAGATAAACTATGATAATTACATGTACAGTACACGAATGCTCTGGATTCTCTTTGGAGAATCACGCATTACATATTGTGTTTTGATATTACCGGCCGCGCGCGCGTCCTCACTTATTAAAAAAAGCGGGGAGCCTAAAGATAAAATATTTAACTAAATATTCATCTATTAGAAAAACCTCGTGACACCTTTGAATAAAAACTTCTTATGCAGTGGCTTATTTTTTAATTTTTATAAAATAAGTTTTTACTTACATCTGCGTTTAAAATTCAAACATGGAATATAATATGCCATCTATGCAGTATTAGTTTTCGCGCGCTTATTATGTTTTAAACGAACGTGCAAAGACAGCGGTTATAAACAGCCGGTAAAAATGATGAACATATATGGAAATCAAGGACGTAACAGGAGTTTGTATGGGACGGTGCGGTCTTTGGCTCCTTCAAGGGCGACGCCCATTACTCCAATATTGGAGGACGTTTTATTTACGCCGCCGTATTTCTACCATATTCCGCCACCGCCACAACCCTTAAATACTTATCCTGGAAGGAAAAGACGTAAGCGGGTAAGTTAAAGTTTTTTTTTAAGTTTAAAATCATTAATTATATTGACAGTAATTTACAAAACAAAATTCCTCAACATGGTTTTATGTCATAGGAATTACGTCTTTTGTCCGAATTAATTGTAGGATATCTATGATTATTTTAATGTATTGTGTTGTATGTTTTAATATATGCGTTTATATTTATTATTGAACCTTTAGAACCTGTTCACCAGATTTAAAGTTACTTGAACTGTTAGATATTGTTCTGGTAGATGCAATCGAGAGTCAGCTCTTTTCTAGACTTAATGAAATCAAATCAAAAATACTTTATTCAGTTTAGGCCCTAATAAGGCGCTTATGAACGTGAAAACTACTACCGGTTCGGAAAACAACCCAGTCGTCGAGAAGAACCAGCAAGAAACTCGATCGGGTACATCTTTTTAACACATATATGTATATATATACATATATACATATACATATATATATATATATATATATATATATATATATATATATATATATATTTGGAATACATTATACGTTACTATACCGTTTTTAGTGGATGCACAGAGAGGAGTTAATTCCAGACATCACCATCGTTCACATATTGATCCACTCTATAATAGCCTTTCGAAACTAAAACCCGCTTGACATGGCGCTTAAATTTACACTCCAGCAAATCGGTAATATGTTTTAGGACTTTATTGTAAAACTTAACCTAACCAAACCTTAGGCCCTAATATCACAAAAAATATGTTTGTCACGGCACATGAATTATACTGATATATGTAGATTATTGCTGAAGATTCAAGATATTTACAAAGTAGAATCGAGTGAACTACCATTCGGCGTTAAAATTAGATTCTTCTTGTCTTTAAAAAAAGTCCGACACCAGGGGTCACATCTTATATGGCGAAAGCTTTAACAAATATAATTTAACAACACAAAGTATATGCACACTCCAGAAAAATGCTTTGTGGACACAAAGCAGGAGGACGACTGCTTAATTAACCATCTCATTATTCTTGCAGTCCACATCCAGTTCTAAACATATCTTTAGATATCTCACCTCTGATTTATAAATACTGATTATAATTATTTTTCAACACCAGACATCTTCCCTCGGTATCGTTGTATGAACAGTGACATCAAACTGTACGATACGTAGAAAGAAGCAGTAAATATAATAGCGTCGGAAAACAATTTTTTAGCGTTCATGTCGACTTTTAATTATATTATTATTGTAAAATTTTATTCGTTATTTTATGTACCTATTTGCTATGTCATTTTTTCTAAAATGTTTGCCTGACAGAACAGAACTAAAGTCAAATTTACAAAATTAATTCGTCTTAATTAGTCATTCATGTAGGTTGCTGCTAATGAAATCTTGTTTACTTATTTGAAATATAACCAATTATCCATAGTAATATTATAAATAGGTAAAGTTTGTGAGTTTGTGACGTTGTAGGAGGTAATCTCAGGAACTACTGGTCCGATTTGAAAAATTATTTCAGTGTTATATAGCTCATTTATCGAGGAACGCTATGTATCATCACAGTAAGACCAATAGGAGTGGAGCACCAATGAAGAATGTTTCAAAATCAAGGTATTTTTTCCTCTTGAGAGCTTCCGTTGCGTGTTAGCGTTAGCTCAAAGTAACTATTCCACGCGGACGAAGTCGCGGGCAGAGGCTAGTCTGTCATAAAACGAGCATCACCAGCAGCCTTTTAGTTATAATGCCATTGATCACTAGAATGTAATTTTCAGATAAATATAAGATTCGACCCCGGGAAAGTTTTATCACTAGGATTCCGCAGTAATCATAATTTGTAAAAAATTTCAAAACCCTTTAACCCTTTCTCATAAGTCCATATATAACTCGATGGCAGTAAAAGAATTCTAGAAATCGGTTCTATAATTTCTAAGTAAATTGGGTACATTGAAATTTTAGATTAACTGATTCCAGTCCGCTTTGTTGGTATTAATAAAATAGCAGAGTCGATCGAATCCAAAAAATTATTAGCCTATAACTATGTACGAAATATTCCGTAGTCAATCCAATCCAAAAAGTAAGTAGCCTAGAATCATCTACCAAAAATGCCGTATCGAATGGTCATAGTCTTATGCCGATATGTTCATTAGTTTTGATGCGACTGAGCCTTACTTAATACCGCCACCTAGTTGCGAGTTATAGTAAGATAGATGACATACCTAAAAGTCGTGACAATTAAATAAATAATTTAGGTGTTCAACGTTCATGACTTTTTTTTTATATCATAGGAGGCAAATGAACAGGTGGGTCACCTGATGTTAAGTGAACCACCGTCCATAGACACTTGCAACACCAGAAGAGTCGCAAGTGCGTTGCCACCCTGTGTTTGGGGGAGGGGGAGTGGGGTAGGTTGAGGGGGAGGGGAGGTGGCTTATCCGTCGCTCTCACTGACCGAACGAAACGCAACAATGCAAGCGCTGTTACTGCACGTCGGTTTTCTGCGAGTCGGGTGCGAACCGCGAACCGACTCATTAATGCTGAAACCAGTAATAGCTTCAGCGTGGCTCTACCACCTCTAAAACTGACTGTCTGTCAAACAGTGTTTGAGCTTAACACAGTTATATCGACAACAATTTATATATATGTATACCATAGTAGAAAAAATTAACTCTTATAACGCAAAGCAGAAAGTGTCTGAGATTTGTAGAAATTAAAAGAGTTTCATTGTAGCCAACCCCTGGTATTTTTTTTTATTTTAGGCATAATATTATACTTGTGTATTGGTTTCGTGTTTGATTTCATCGTTTAGTGGGCGTATCGAGGTCTAGGACATCTGTTTAGCTGTCCCGATAAAATATTTAATCATAAAACGCTCTTTTAAAGCATAATTATTGAAATGCCGTGCCGAGAAATTGTAGAAAAACGGTATTTTCATGAACTCATATTTAATAAGGTTTTGAATATTTTAATTTATAAGTTATCCTACACTGTCATTAGTTATTTATTTGGAATCACTTTTTACATTTTATTAATGTTTTAATTTGACCGTATTGTTCTCATGTTTCTGGTCATTTGTGTTAATTGAATATCATTATAGGATTTAAATTATATCTGTCGTAGAATTGAAATAATGTTTAACGGCCTTAAGAACTCCAATGTTTCACGGTACCTCATAAAAATTCTAAGTAGAGATTAGAAAATATTAAATGCCCCTTTAGTAATTTCTTGTCTGCTTGCTGTATTCTCCTACATAATAAGAACTTCATAGATATACAGTAAAATATTGTCAGAACAGTTATATTATTTTATCACACTAAATACATAAAAGGTCTTAAGAAAGTTGTTTACATATAACATTATCAAATTTATTCATTTCTTTAAACTGTTATTAAGTTGTTAAACACATTAAGAAAATTTTGGATAACATAAGAATCAAGGTTTAGTACATTAATTAAACAAAATAATGTTGGTAGTAATTACAATAGTTCTTGAGTATCTCTCATATATTTTATTCCTCAATTCAGAATCCATGTTATATAAAATCAATATTAATAAACTACGTCACAATAAACACAAATCATTAGACAAGAAGTACTTAATAAAATCAACACAATATTAATACTTGTCCCGGAATCACAATTACATAGAAAAATTATAAATTTTAAAGAGTCATATCTACACAAACAGAAAGTCTACTTTTGGACACAGTTTACGCTATTATTACCCATGATGTGAAATGATAAATTAGAATTTCATTCAGTGTTGAACAAAGCGAAATTTAATTCTTACACATTATTAAAGGAAAACTTATTTACTGTTTCCTATTACATCAAGAATTTGTTCAACTCTGCTGCGTTGTTTTGTCCCTCCATCGTTTCTTTTATCCTTCGATTCTTCCTCGACGAGGATTGACTGATTTTTTCCAAACAACGAGAAAGACGGGAACATTCCGTAGGAATACGCGATATATGAAGTCATGGACATGACTACTAAAATTAATTTTAGTTGCTCTCGTTTATCCATTTCAGTTATAGCAACTTTTTAATGCTACATCCATAACAACAGCAAAATACGATTCGTAGAGTATTGTAAATATTTATTTTTGCCAGGGCTTATATTCTTATGTCAATCATTTCTGTCAGTTTGGCATGCATTTAGGAAGGATCACAGATAATTTAATGTATTTCTCTTCTTATTTCTTGAATACTTTAGAAATAGTTTCTAGTATTTATTTTTGATTTAGTTCAAGACCATCCTTTTACTTCTCGTATGTAATGTAATAATAATATGCAGCAGCAACCGTTACAGTTACAACTAGAGCTTTAACAATCGTCTCCATATCAGAAAGATTAAATTTTACAATTACTATATACTGGATCAACTGCTTACTTGAAATACAATCGAATACCAATTAACAGATCTCTTATAAAACCAGATGGTCATGCTCTCTTAGCTTCTCGTTTGATTAAAAAAGTTTAACGTTTATAACGAACTAGCTACTGCTGACGGCTTCACTCGTGTAAATTTAGATTTTTTTAACGTTAGGTGATTCTGCCTTGACCGGGGAGAGAGTGGGTAGTGTCAGACTCTTACTAAACCCTACTGTTACATTTACCGCTTTAATCGGGCGGTACGGGATCGCATGACATTTATTTAGATTTGAACTATCCCTTGGAACAGTACCTTTTTCTGGATAAAGGGTGTTCTATCCTTTTCCATACTTCTAATAACGTGTATGCGAAATTTCGTGATGATCGATTGAGTAGTTACGTTGTGAAAGCGGAACACACAAACGAACAAATTTACATTCGCATTTATATTAAGTAAAGATAAAAACAACATTGAAACTAAGGTTTTAAATGTCCATAAGATTGATATGATATCTATTAATACAATTACATTTAATTAAAAGAAAATTATCATAGAATGATTTAATGTATTTTAGACAAAATCAGTTTTTTTTAATTAAATAATTGCTTAGAACTTTTTCATTTTAATTAAAATTTCTTTAGCATAAATATCAGTGATTTTTGTTAATAACATCTATGTTTATTCCTGGCTGGTAACATTAGGAGCAAGGTTTCGAAGGCGGTGGTTCATTTTGGGGTGGACACGGAGGTATGGCTTTCGGTTTGACGCATTTCTTCTTTGTAGGAGGATCACAGGTACCGGGGGGTCTAACTATTGTAGATAAGTCTTTCTTCGGACTGTATATTCCATACGAATAACATATCGCCGCAACTGCAGATGAAACTATTCCAACGAGTTTTAGTTTCTCCCATCTAGATCGTTGATCGAAACGTGGTCTAGCTGTTACTCTGTCTTGTATAGCGTTTTGAAAATGTTTCCTTCCTGTCAAATGCCATAAGCGAGTCGGCTTTATTCCGTTATTCATTTTCATTTATATTTAATTAGACTATTCTTTGAAATTAATGATACACTGTGTTACATTTAGCATATATGTTTGATAGCAGTCTCTCTTCCATTACAGTTTGAATACTTTGGTACTGTTTCAACGTTTCTGGAATCTAAAAATTAAGAAAGTAAAATTTTAGGAGTTCAATATGCTAAGAGGATTCACATGTAATATTGAAACTATGGTAGCTCAGTAAGATTTTTGAATACCTACTGCATCCATTTCATTGAAGGAAATCATCTTGATGAAAGCCTAGGACAACTACTATCAGTAAAGACTTTTATAATGCTTGCTTGGCTAACTATCACCTTTAACTTGGGAACCTCGTTTTCGAACTGACAACGCTATTGGCCTGACGTGCCTTCACAGCTTCACTCGACTAAGTGACTCTAAGTCTGTCTATAGGTGCGTTTCGACAGCAATACTCAAGTATCAAAATCTTCCCTAGGTTTAGTTAGTTACCATTTTCGGTCACATCACTTAACATATGTAAATATACTATGTGATAGGTATATAAAGAACAATTGTAGCAACCTTTATTTTAAAGTATTTCAATGACTTTAGTTACCCTAAACTAATCGGGGGTTTTAAAGGTAAATTCAATCTGAGAATTTTGTTCTAATAGACAATATATTGTTTATTATACAATTTAGATACAACTTTAGGAATATGGGATTTACCTATAAGCGAGATACTAAAGTTCAGGGCTGATATAAAAGCATGATTAAATTGAACTTGGTATTACCATCACGGCCAAGGTGGCCGTCTGCCTTTATCAAGAACTGTTGCGACGCATGATAGAACTGCTGAAACTGTTACGATGAAAAGGAGTTCGTTCTTGTTCATCACATTTCTGAGGATTAAATTATTTATGTCGACAATTTATTTACACATTTCAAAGTGACATTTTATTTTTACACGGAACCTTTTTGGTAAAACTAGAGTGTAAAAAGGTAGCATTGTGATTTCTATTTTTTTTTTAAATTAGGTATTACATATTAATCTAAGTGAAAAATACTTGTTGTCCTTTTCTGTTGACTTAAAAGTCAACACAGAAACACCAATTACATCTCAAATTATCTATGAAACATATCCGGATCGAATGCTGGTTAGAATTAAAAAAAAAACAACTTTATTTATAGACAATTTCCAATAACAAAGTATAACGCTTTTTGCAGTGTTAACCACGCAAAAGTAAAAAAAAAACACCGGTCATTTAATTTCAGATCTTATTGCTGTATACAATAAAAATTATAAACTGTAACTTATTAACAAAGACTGTCGAACACCTGCCGATCTACGGAGAATTCAACATTGTATTTATAGAAGAAATAATAGCACATCAAAAAACATTGAAGTGCGGACCAGGTAAGAAAAATCCCTATAGTGCAGGCGTGTGCGTTACGTTCACAGATCTTTTCGCTTTGGTTCTCTGTGTGTGTCTGTTTGTATGTGTGTACGGGTCCCTGTGCAAGAGTGTCCCGTGTGAGGTTAAATACAGCGGCCTTCACCAGAGCTGCATTGAACCGGTTCGATTTACAGATTCCCAAATGGTAATCACGCCTAGACCATTAATATTATATGATTTTAATAAATAAAATTATATTAAAATGCTTTTGAAATAATATACTTCCCATTGGAAAAAAACGTTTTATTTTACGACAGCTAGACTTTCATTTATTTATAGTCTTCAAATTTGCGACCATCAGCTATATTTTGTTGACATAGTTTGTCAATTGTACCGTTTATTAATATAGATTTTCTGTGATATAATCGGTGTTACGTATTACTTAAAGCCTGTTGTTATGTTTTTCAACAAAACTTACGAGCTTCGACACTCAAGTCCGCACCGTGCCTCCGTGTAGTGGGAGAGCAAAACCTGTAGATACTGTCCGCTTGCTTCGAACCGAAATACCTGCCCACCCGTTGTCCCTTTCACTCTCGTTGCTTATTACACAAAAACGAGAATCTCCGTTTCAACTCACCACTCTGGTATGCAAAGATTGATAGCTTATATGACCATTTGCTTTTGAGAGTCCTAAAGAAATCACGCACGGTTAAGTTTTCACCGTCTCGCATCCTTACGGGGTAACGTTCCTCATTATAAAACTCAGTTAAGTTAACAAGGAGTGTTTGGACTGTGATTTTATTACTTACAATCGGCGGTATAACGGGTCATAGTGGTGCAACTCGTTTAAAATAGTCCAGTGAAGCCTTATTGGAGGGTCAGCCGCCTGTTGACTATCCCCGTGCCTAGATGCGTGTTTCTTTTGTGATTTCTTCTCGCCTGTGTCCGAATGATACGTACGGGTAGTTGATTCTTGTGCAGTGCGACAGTGACACAATCCTCGTAGTGTTCCTCGGATGATGTGAATAATAGAAATGGATCCGATATCGAATGAGAACGGATTAGTGGTGAATAATTTGAACCACGTCCGAAGTGATTCCCAGGTAAGCCGCCCGCTCTTGGTTACTTTGAAACGTGTTTCTCGTTTTATACGTACCTATGGATAACTATGAGTTATACATTGAAGTGTATACATACCGTTACGTTATATATTTATTAAAATGATAAATAAAACTGATGAATTTTTGAGTAAATAATTGTTTTTTCAAATTTCAATAAAAGTGCTGTTAATTTTTATAACGGTATCGACTAACACTTTCTATTGAAACTGTTGTTGTCGTTTCGTTGGTACAAAACAGTTGAATGTTACGTTATAACTACCGCGTTAACATTACGAAAGCAGTTAAGCAATTAACTCACCTTCGTAACACTGATCGTGTTATGCTTAAAATCTTGTATAAGTATTTGTGGAGAACAGATAATAAATTGTTATTAAACTAGAAACAATCTGCCGGTTCGTCTGGCTTATAAAAACTTAACAAATATAAGATATAATCTAGCATCACGTAGTAAAGAGTTATAGTAGAAAAAACAATGTCCACGAAATAATAACATTTAAGTCTGTCATTTTTATGACATCGGTCAAGCGTCTGTGGAGTTTGTCGATCTCAGATATACACTCTAACATTAATTTTTTTACATATATCTGCTCGTGAATACGTTTGCGTGAAATAATTACTTGGGCTAACGCTAACTTTAACTCGCGTCTTCGTTTACGTAGAAGGTGAAAATATGTTTAAACAATAGTATTGTTAACCGCGATTTTGAAACATTATTGAAGTGAAACTTCTTTATCGGCGTTGGAAAAAATTTACCGTCACATTTTTCCGTTACGCGCCATCTTTTTTGTATTCATGTCTATGATAATAAAATCCTTTTGTTTAAACTTTATCTAATTTAACTTTATTTTTTAATATATTAATGAAATTGTTTGCCATAAAGAAAGAAAGGGTTTTTTTTTTTTTTTTAACCAATTTCTGGAAAGTTGCATATAGATCATTTTGCGAAAAATAAGGCCTTAAACAAGTTTCACTTCTTACGTGTGTACACTAGTACACGCACACATTTTTTATCGGTGCTCCGCTCCTATTGGTACTAACGTGATGATATAGCCTATAGCTTTCCTTGATAAATGAGTTATCAAACACTGAAAAATTTTTTCAAATCAGACCAATAGCTTCTGAGATTAACGCGTTCAAACAAACAAAGTCTTCAGTTTTATAATATTAGTATAGATATACGTAATAATACACTGCATGTGCACGAAAATCTTTGCATATTACAGTAGTATTGCATAATAATTTGTAAATATATTTGTATAGTTCAAAATCAAAAATCAAAATATTCTTTATTCAATTTAGGCCCTGAGAAGGCGCTTATGAACGTCAAAGCTACCACCGGTTCGGAAAACAACCCAGTCATCGAGAAGAACCGGCAAGAAACTCGATCTGGTTTATCTTTTCATGTTATATACTTTTACAAATTTCCAGGGCGTCATTTCTAGACGTCACAATCGTTCATATATTGATCCACCCTATAATAGCCTTTATATGTTAAAACCCGCTTGACATGATTCTCGAACTCACTATCCGGCAAATCGGTAATGTGTTTTGGGACTTTGTTATAAAACCTAACACTATTACCTAAAAAACTGTTTTTGGACTTAGTGAGCCTGAAACATCGAGTGACCAATTTGTTGCTGTTTCTAGTATTTAAATTATGCTGGTCTTTTACTAGATCCAGCATAGTTAGTTTACGATTACTCTAAAAACCTTAAGCTTCGAACTTCGGGGCTCTCGAAGCAAACAGCATGAGTAGTACAGACGACACGTTAAAATTCATATATAAAATTGCATTCTACATAACCTAATCTCACAAATAAACTAAATTTCCGGTATAAAAAAAATAAATAAATAAATGTTATTACGTGTTTGCTTTATTTACTAAATCTACTTATGCACAATTTATAAAAACAATGTACGCTCCTTTTAAAGCCACGATATTTAACGACAAACTCTTTAATAAAACGTTCAAATTGCTGCTTTTTGAACTTGGCACCCTACTTAAAAAAATGTATGAAGATACCATTCGATAGTGCTTCGTTTGTACCTCAAAGTGAAAAATGTTATAGTGTTTTCAATATTTGATCCGCATCCCACTTTGAGTTTTTTAGGACTGTGCTAAGCGGGTTCGATAATAAATTTCTAGATGTTTGTACCACATTTATTTTTTATTTTACTTCACATACGAGAAAGTTACAGGAATATCAGAATTAAAAAAAATCAAATACAAAAAATAGGAATAGCCAAATAGGTGCAGCCGCTGTCAAGTGATGCGCTTACATACATTCGTTTTTTATCTATATAGATAAAGTTATAATTATTACATAGTATAAAACAAAGTCCCCTACCGCGTCTGTCTGTCTGTTCGCGGTAAACTCAAACACTACTAAACGGATTTTCATGCGGTTTTCACCAGTAGATAAATGGATTCATGAGGAAAGTTTTGGTATATAATTTGTCATGTTTTTTTAATTATCAGGGCGGGTCAACGTCCGCCGGGACCTCTAGTATCTATACTATCTATACTAATATAAAGAGGTAAACTTTGTGAGTTTGTGACGTTGTAGGGGCAAAAATATCTGGGTCTATTAAACCGATTTTGAAAATTATTTTACCAATGGAAAGCCACGTTATTTGCGAGTGTTAGGCTATATATCAACCCGAAAAATGAAGACACTTTTTTGTGGTAGTCGGATTTGTAAAGTAAGTCGGAGAAAAAACGGTCGAACGAAAACGTTTCTTACGAACGCTGTCCTAACGATGAGAGATATATGATTGAGTTCTAGTGAAAATTTGTAGAGCTTGATAATGCCTACAAAAATGTCACTGACAGCATATGTCTAACTTCAAGGTTTTTTTTTTCACTATTAGGGCGGGACAACTTCCGCCGTGCCCGCTAGTAATAATTGAAATTATTTCATGTACTTCTTGTATCGTGATTGTCTTAATATAGCTTTATGATTTTTTTAAATTATCGTTTTTATGAGAGGGCTTTTAAAGTCTGATCCGCAAACTATTTGTGTGACGAAACGTGGTGGGGTGTAAGCACTGTGTCGGGCAGAGCGGGAGCAGTGTTTCGTTCGCCTTCGGGTGTCCTCCTTTCTTATTGAAAGTTTCACTTCTACCGCACGTACACACATATTTCCCCTATATTTTGTACAATCGCTTCGTTATTTTATTTTAAGGACATTTACATACGACATATATTCTGCTAAATAGCTTAGTTTACTTTTACTTGTCCATTCCGTCTACCTAAGGCCGTGGCAGTTTTTAAATATGGTAAAGGGCAAGATAGAAAAGTATGTAAGCAGAAAGGATTGACCTTGGCACGGGTCGAGTAATGCCCAGTGCAAGATCTATAAAGGTGAGAATTATATCAACATGAAACTAAAACATCAGCAATAATTGTTCACAAGTTTTTTTTTTTTACTAAGGTTGTCACAGTATAATTGAGCAAAGAATATATATTAGGTTTTAAATTAAAGGAAATCATATTGCAAAATAAAATAGGCAGTAAGTAGTAAGATATCAATAGAAACAGTAGAATCTGATTTGAAACTGGAATCAACATTTATGTTTTTTTTTGTAGAATAAATAAGTATATCGAACGATGTATGTATATTATAGTATAGATTAAGATATAATATAGGTTTTTGTTTATTTATTTGTAACTAGCGACCCGCCCAGTTCCGCACGTTTTAATGAAATACTGTTAAGGGCAGTTTTGATATACATGAAATGTAAAAGTATGTAATGTATTTAATTGGAAAAGGAAAAAAATTGTATTTAAAAAAAAGTGGAAAAAAAAAAAAAAAAATTTTTTAAAAAAAAAAAAAGGTTATTAATTTTATCTTTAGGGAAAAAAAAAAACAAAAAAGGATTTTTATTATTTTTAATATATATATATATGATGTATAAGATGTATATATATATATATATATATATTCCTTAGTACATTAATTTGATCTATCTCATAAGGTTTAGCCAGAGCGTTTGCAATTTAAGCGCACAAAAATATATTTGTTACGACATCACATTACAAATCTTTGATTTTTTGGTTTTTCTGTAAATCTTTGATTTTTTGGTTTTTCTGTACTGTAATATGTATGTATTATATATATAAAAATTTTCGTCTTGAATCAGTCTATCTATTGCTGTATTAAAATCCGTTGAATAGTTTAAAAGATCTAAGGGAAAAGACAGCGAAAACGACTTCATTTTATACTATGTAAAGATTTTCTACTACTAAACCTCCAAACTGATCGTAATATGTGACATTGGGTTAACCTTGAATCTGGAAAAGCACATAAATTTCTTTTATTCTCAATAAATCGTTAAAGAAACGAATGAAAATGCGGAAGAAAAGTATAGTTTAAATGACCGAAATAAAAGTAAAATACTTTATTATAAAATTTGGGTGACAGCCCTACTTTCAACGTTCTCTATAGTTGTAAGTTTCTGATAAGTAACTTGTAATACACAATAACTTTATAAAAGCTTAAGATAATCACTTTTTACGTTATAATATACAGATCCAATTGTACAATAACTGATAACATCTGACTTAATAAGTGATAACTTGTGCATCAAGTTATTTGTTTAGTCGCTGACCCCTGCGATTTCGTCTGCGTCGTTTATATATATATTGAATTGAAACTTCTTATGAACTAGGAGGGCATAGAAATTTTAATCGGCAACCTTTTTGTGTCACAAGAAGGGGTGGAGGCAAACACTGTGTTGAGTAGAGTGTTAAAAACACCGCTTACTCGTCCGATCACCGGAGTACTTGGATGGGTGACCGGCTGGAAACACCGCGTGACGTTGGCTTTTTGTTGTATTTTTAATTAAAATATTTTCCTGTAATACAAAAGTTTCACTTCTATCGTGTGCCTTTACGACAGAATCTGTTTTTTTTATGACAAAGACAAAACGTAAACATATAAACACTTTTATAGAATCTAAGAAAACACAACATCTTAAAATGAAGCTATCGTTATATTTTGGTTTTTAGATAAGAGCCAGATGTCTATAAAGGAAAACTAAACAAAATTTGATAGGAACCCATCCAATAGTTTTTAAGCACAGACATCTACCATTTTATTTATGTACAAGATATTATAGGAAATTCAACGAATACCACAGTATATGCTTACAATTTATAAGAAATACAAGGAACAGTTTCATTTATTGTTCTTATGCCCAAGTCAGTTAGGGTTTAAGTAGACATCTTCTAATAATTAGGATTAACGAAGCGATTGCTAAATACCACGTGACAATACTTTATCCTTATTTATGAAAGAACAAGCCTGGGTCGGCTCGTCCGGGGTAGTACCACCCTCTCACAGAAAACCGACGTGAAGTAACAGTGCTTGCATTGTTGCGTTTCGTTTGGTCAGTGAGAGCGCCGGATACCCACCTCCTCTCCCCTTCCCCGTTCTTCCCCTCCCCATCCCCCACTTCCCCACTCCCCTCTCCCCCAAACACAGGTTGGCAACGCACTTGCGACTCCCTTGGTGTTGCAAGTGTCTATGGACGGTGGTGATCACTTACCATCAGGTGACCCACATGTTCGTTTGCCTCCTATAACATAAAAAAAAAAAAAAAACAACTCAAACACTAGATTAGACATCTGTTGTAGTATTGTTACTCGAGGTCTAGATAGAGCCACGCTGAAGCTATTATTGGTTTCAGCATGAATGGGTCGGCTCGTCCAGGTTAGTACCACCCTCTCACAGAAAACACCGACGTGAAGTAACAGTGCTTGCACTGTTGTGTTTCGTTCGGTCAGTCAAGCGTCGAATACTCACCTCCCCTCCCCCTCCCTCAAACACAGGCCGGCAACGCACTAGCGACTCCCCTGGTGTTGCTAGTGTCTATGGACGGCGGTGATCACTTACCATCAGGTGACCCGCCTGTTCGTTTGCCTCCTATAATATAAAAAAAAATCATATCTATATTTTTTTTTAATACTGAGAACTATGAAAAACTGCTGCCTGTGAAATTTCTAGTGAACTATTTTGTAGTTGGCATCAGTAGTCATTGTATTATATTTTTGTCAATAAACCTAATATTTCTTGAAAACAGTGCATATTAAAGCTTTTTTTCTACTTTAATTCATGGTGCAATATATGATTTTTATTAATTAATAAGATAGGAATTAATAGGGTTAGGAATAATATAGGAATTATTTTAGATAATTTATTAATTGAAATTCGATTCAACATTAATATTTTAGCTAGTGATTATTATTATGTATTCTAAATGGATACTTAGTTATTAAATATTCGATATAGCCACTTTTAACTTAACATAATGTTAATAGCATGGCTTTAGTATTTTTTTATATAACCCACACAATATTTAGAAAATATATTTAACTAGTCTCTGCCCGCGACTTCGTCCGCGTGGAATAGTTACTTTGGGTTAACGCTAACACGCAGCGGAAGCTCTCAAGAGGAAAAAATACCCCGATTTTGAAACATTCTTCATTAGTGTTCCGCTCCTATGGGTTTTAGCGTGATGATATATAGCCTATAACCTTCCCCGATAAATGAGCTATATAACACTGAAAGAATTTTTCAAATCGGACCAGCAGTTCTTGAGATTGCCCCCTACAACGTCACAAACTCACAAACTTTACCTCTTTATAATATTAGTGTAGATGGATTAAGAATAAATAGATTATTGATTGATTCAATCACATTGATTAAATTTTAACTCCTAAAAATTGAAATTCAAACCTTGAATATATTGATCAGTTACAAACTTGAATTACAGACCTACCATTCGGCCATCCGTTGTAATATTTGCACACAGTTGAATGCCCCCAGAACTTTGGTATTGGTGCGATTAGATAAGGGCTTTCAAGCCCTGATAGATAGATGCCATAGAAATAAATGACCAATATCTATATGTAAATGCAAAGCGTTGAACCCCATATCAAATAACTACATTATTTTTACCTCAAGACCAATCGGTGCAGAAATTTATTCATAAATGTATATATTATATGGAACCTAATATAAAAAACAGTGACTAATAAAATCATCTTCATGTATTATTAAATCCTAACTTTTTTCTAGTACTTAAGTCGCGTCGTCTTTAAAATTGTAATAACTTTTAATAGAGTGAACCAATTTTAATGAAACCAAGACTAAATATTACTTGAGGATATGTTTTATGATTTTCTTAGTGAGGTTTTATCGTGAACGCAGTAGTTTAGCAGTGATGCGTGTACAAACAAACAGACAGACAGACATTTCTAAATTCTAAATAACTTATGCCAAGACACCTGCAATAATTTTTTTCACGAAAATCTAATAATACGTTGGATTTACATTCTTATTATATGTTTAGATATAGGTATATGTATATACAGACAGTACCCGGTTTTTAATTATGTACATTGTGGAAAAGACCGAGATAGTCGGTTAAGTTAGTTTTTGTATAGCGTTGTCTTTATTTAGCACAGTTATTGCGTTTTGCGATAGAGAGAACGCTTTATAAAACCGAAGCAAGCCGATCTTAGCCTGACGTCTCGTTCTTTTGCCCCACATGCGAAATCAAATGCCAGGTACTGTATTTGTGTCTTTCAGGTGTGAAAATATCATTATTTCGTAAATAATGTGTGGGTTTTCGATCATTTATGTTAATATGCATAATAGTGGAAGATTTCACAATGTTTATCTAGATAGTTAATACCTTTATTGAAATAGCTTTAGCTTGGACTATAAGAACAAATAGTAATTTTAGGCTTAGATGCATTGTCTCGCAATATCTAAATTAGGAAAAATGTACCTCTAAGGTCTTAAACTAGCTCATAACATGACGAAAAATCAATTACATATTGCGTCATTAACTTGAACCTATTCCAAATGGAGAAGACAACGCTCAACCTTGTACTACAAATAAAGCTGCATAAATAAAAAAATGCCCGTAAAATAAAATGACCTGAATATACGAACAAGTAAACAAAGTTGCCGTAAAATCGAATGGATCCTTGTGATGAAAGGGTCTTAATTTTTTGCTTAGGCCTCGTCCGAAATTGGAAGAAGGCACATGTCACGTGACGTCATCGTGCCTCCCCAAACCAGTTCGATATTCGCAGCTGTCGGAGATTACTTTTTTCCATGGCTCCAAATGCAGCCGTACCGCCTCCGAGATACACCGTTAACTCGTCTAATTATCGAGAGTTTTAAAAATATCTAAATTATTTGGAATAATTCTTAAATGAGTTCTTGAATAATTTTGAAATAATATGTACACAGTATAATATTCATGACAACATTTTTACACAGCGGTGGTTGTGGAGTCGCCTCGTGTGTTCATTTTTTCTGGCGTGTATTCCAGGAATACTGAAACTTGAACTGCTGGTGATCTGAAACACTGCATGTGTGATGCAGGATTGTCGTCTAAGTAGGTGTAGGTAACTCCCGTTACAAATAAAAAAAATGATGAGGGTTATTCTGCCTTAATTGTGGATCAAATATATTTTTGTTTGTTTAGTCATTACATTTTGATTTAGTTACTTACCTACTAAAACAAAATCTGTTAATAGTTCTAATACCGGCAAATTATTCTTTAGATCGCCTCAAAAAGCACTGGCCTGTCGATCGCTAACGACCCTTTGAGCACCCTTGGTCTATTCGATTTCTAATTGGCTTTTTATTCGCTGTTACGCAGAATGACATCTCTTTTACAAACATTTAACAATCATGAAGTTCATCTGATTCTATGTAATCACACTAATCCTTGGTCATCTATATTCAAATTCAAATAACCATTTAATGAATTTCACATGAAATAATTATTTTGGTGGTAGAGCCACGCTGAAGCTATTACTGGTTTCAGCATGAATGAGTCGGCTCGCCCGGGGTAATACCACCCTCTCACAGAAAACCGACGTGAAGTAACAGTGCTTGCATTGTTGCGTTTCGTTCGTTCAGTGACAGCGCCGGAGGCCCACCTCCTCTTACCCCTTCCCTGTCTCCTCTCCCCCCAACACAGACTGACAACGCACTTGTGACTTTTCTGGTGTTGCTAGTGTCTATGGACGGCGGTGATCACTTAACATTAGGTGACCCGCCTGTTCGTTTGCCTCCTAATATATAAAAAAACATAAAGGTTATTATATCTGTATTACTCCTGAAGATTAAATTGATACACCTTTAACGCCAGAATGTCTTACTGACCGCACATAACATTAAGCAATTTTAGGTTGTGGTAATTTTTATAGAGTATACGTTATTGCTTGCGCAATCAAATCTTTATTTAACATTGTATACAAACTCTATAAATAAAGTGGATTTGAAGTACTATCAGCCGCGACCGTAACAGTGTTACTGAATTAATTTCTCTTCTGATTAATATCAGAAGTATTTGAATTTAAAAATCTATAGTAATTCAGCGAATAGTCGCGATGGTCGAGTGATTTGATCGATGGAATATCAATTCGATGTCTGCAGGTTTCAATCCCGACAGTTGCAAAAATTTACATTAATAACATTATCGGCTGAGGGTGAAGGAAAACGTCGTGAGGAAACCTGAACCTTAAAAATGTTCTTGTAGTAACACCATCTGTGAAAATATATAGCAGTGGATTTCTCAGAGTCTGAAACCGCCAATACGTCGTAGGTTGGCATGTTGACTATGCCCATATCTACTTTCGGGAAGAGGTATATGACCCTGCAGTGAGGCTTTTACAGGCTGATGATGATAGTCATTTGAAATTTTCATTATTGTGGTCAACTCTTTATTTAAAAAAATCAATTACCTTAGGTATATGGTACGTTCAATGACTTAATGTTTAGGTTTTCCAAAAGCAAAGCTATAAAGTTATATTTAAAGAAACATTACAAGATAAAGAAATCATGTCTATGTGTAGTTAAAACCACCAGAAAGATAATTTCGAAAAACCTGTAGGAAGATTTTTTTACATCGTGCTTTGGTTAGTGCTTGACCATAATTTCACCGAGGTTAAGTTGCGATTTAGTTGAGTTAACTTCATAAGCGATGCACCACAAAAGTAAACTAATTAGAATATATGATGAGCCGTAGCATGATTTTTCGAAGTGACTACGCTATTGGCCTGACGGGCCTTCTCGGCTTCATTGGACTATAAGCATGTAGCATGATGGTAGGTCTTTTTCTAAACCCGCTAGCTGGGTAGCTGGCTGGCTAGCTACCACCCTCAAGTTGATAATTTATCACCAAACACTAATACATGCGTTCCGATAGCTGCACATGAGAGCCACAGAGCCTAGAGGAGGTTCTAGGCTTAGCGTGTTTACCATCTTAGGCTTCATCGCCATTTCAAATAAGGTGAAATCATGATCAAAGTTTATTTTTATTTAAAAATTATACTCTAATTCCGCTCATCATACTTCCCCGGACTCAGATTGGCTTTTTGTAAGGACTGAATTATCGAAACAAATCTTTGGATGTTACTGCTGAATGTGATATAACTAATCAATAATTGCTTCATTTTTAATGGCATCTTATTTTTCAAGTTTCAACGGAACTAATAAACAGTGGTTTTAGCGGAAATTCCTTCGTTCTCTCTATTCAAATAAAAATGTAAATATATCTCTGGTACCATTAAATTTCAATATATATTATCTGTAAAACATTGTTTTTTTTTTGTCAATTTTATTATGGTTATTTATAATGTATTTATAAAAATAGATCAAAAATGTTTACTTGTCTGTTTTTATGTCTAGATTTAATTAAAAAACGGACGAACCAATTGTAATAAAATGTTGTACAACTAGGAGGCCCGGCGGAAGGTGTCTCGCCCTGATAATAAAAAGAACCTTGACAAATTATATACCTTAACCTTCCTCATGAAACACTTTATCTACTGGTGAAAACCGCATGAAAATCCGTTTAGTAGTTGTTGAGTTTATCACGAACAGACAGACAGACGTGGCAGAGGACTTTGTTTTATAATATGTAGTGATAATACTTTTAGAAAATATAACATATGATATAAAAAATAATATTATAAGAAGTAAATAATTACTGTGCTGCGGCGTATAGTTGAAAATGTATCACTCTAAAGAAGGTCTTTTGTAAAATATATAAATAGCAAAGAACGCTGACTCACTCGTCGATATTCTCACAATTGCAAATTCCTGTCAGGTTGTTTACCTGTATTTCCGTTCGATCATTACTAACTCGAGAATTTTTATCCCACACCTCTTTATGGTATGAAATAGCAAAGGGGCATGTAATCTACGTGATGTTATGGTACGTAGTCACAGCAACTATGTGTAACCTACCTTTAAAAAATCACAGTACTATAATTAGACGTTGCAACGCCTTAGGACTCACTTAAAAAGTGTCGTATCTCAAGCTTTCATATTTTAATGTCTGTAAATCGTTTACTTTTAGATCAGAGTCTAGATTCAGAGTCTACCTCTGTAATTTACATGATCGCATTCTCCGAGAATCCTTATGAATTTTGACGTGATAACGTCTTATAAAACGATGAACGCCGGCTGCACGCACGAAAAAACATGACTCATTGTCACGTTCCGCCTGAGCCGAGTGTAAAAGCGAGAGCGCAGAACAAGCGCTAGAGAGACGCGATCGGCATAAGCGTTCGGTTTGTGACGCATCTATCTATATTCATTAGATAGTATAAAACAAAGTCCTCTCTCACGTCTGTCTGTCTGTTCGCGATAAACTTAAAATTACTGAACGGATTTTCATGCGGTTTTCAGCAATAGATACAGTGATTCACGAGGAAGGTTTAGATATATAATCTGTCAAGGTTATTTTATTATCAGGACGGGACAACGTCCGCCGGGCCCGCTAGTATGGAATAATTGAATTCATGAAAGTCTGCAATTGTTTATCAATATTTTTTTTGACGTTACCACGTAAAATTATCGTCCGTAAACAGACTTACCAGGCAACCAATTTTTTTTTTAATTTTGATTATTAAATGAATTTGAAGTGGGATCAATTCTTACTCCGGCCTAATTCTTCGAAATATCTTAATCTCTTTTGACGAGACAGATAGAACATCTTTCAGACTAATAACTAGGTTAAATATCACTACGTCTTTATGTAAGAGATGAACAGTAATAATAGAATTTAACGCAGATAACTTGAAATCAGTGAAAGCGTTGAAATGGTAAAGGTAAAATTACAATAACAACGACAGCTCACAATTAATGTAGGTAATTAAGATATACATAACATGGATTATAGATCATTTAGGTCAATATACGTAGTTCTTACGAAACAACGAAATCATATTTCTCTGATCGTTGTCTCGGGTACTAGCTAGTATTATTACAAAGAGAAAAGATGTGATTTTTTGTTTGTAACGATTAAACTAAAGAATACTGAATCGATTTTAAAAATTCTTTCATCTATAGAATGCTACTTTGTCAGCGAGTAATATGGGTTGTAATTTTACTATCAAAATTTACACTAACGCGAGCGAAACAACAAGAAAAAGCTAGTGATGAATATATAGAAATTATAGAATTTCATCACACTGGTATATATTCTTAATTTACTTTAACATCGCTTCTAAATAATGATTCTATTAGTATTCTATTACGTGCTGCTAAAATACGTGTAGGAAGACATTGAACATTTATACAATACCCATTAATTATTACTTCCTCGTGTTTTATGAGTTTAAACAATATCGTTATTATATTTAAGAGGTCGGCTGAGTGCCTTAAGCGCTCGACTTAGTAGTCCGGTGAAGCTGTTAAGACCTTGCTAGATCAATACCGTAGTCAGTTCGAAAAAAAAATATTTAAGAGGTATTTATTATATCTTATATCATAAGTCCTCAAACATTTTATATCGCAGACCACTTGTCATGATTTTTGGTTATGTGTAGATTTCTCGACTCTGATTTGGTAAGCCAAATTAAATCATGTACCTACTTAAATTAAATCATTATCGTTGTCCCTTATTTGCACCTTTTTGCTAATAGTCAAATACTCCTGGAGGTCGATATAGGCTTTAGGAATCATAGTTTTAAACTCTCTCCTTTTTTTCGTAAGTGTTAGTAAATTTAAAAATTTCTTGGTGGGGATGTGCTGAACTCTAAAGGAATTGAGAAATTTTGGGGGGGTGGAAGGGATAATGGGGGGGGGGGTTTTTTTTTTACCCCTATCCATATAATATATAGGTTTAGTAGTCTAGTTAGTGTCTAATAAAGTTCGCACAGTAATATAGGTCGTTGAAGACTTCCCGTCTCCATCTGAAAATAAACGTTATAAAATATCCTAGCTACATATAGTATAATCTCTTTTCTTATACCAGAACTCAATATGTATTATGAGATATAATAAAGTACTAGTGACACATCTCGTCTTAGTGTGTGTACAATTTACTAATGTCACGTCAGTGTTTAAAAGATTCAGATATATTTTTTTACGCTTGGGCACAGTACATTCAAAGTCATAGAAGCTACGATCTTTGTCAATCGTTTTGACCGCTCTGAATATAGTCGTAAGTTCAGGCTTGTGCTTTTTTTTCGAACTGACTACGCTATTGACCTAGCAAAGTATTAACAACTTCACGGGACTACTAAGGCGAGCGCTTAAGGCACTCAGCCGATTTTATTTGACAACTAGCTCAAGGGTGCACGGCACACCTCGGCTTGGGCTGTTGCCTGATACATGCAATTCACGACCTATCTGAGCTAAGCTAACTATTCATACATATATGAGTTGTTGAAACATATATGTGTACCAGGCATACATACCTCAACAACTCTGATATATATTTCGTATCGGATAATTTTCTAAACTATTTCAGTTTGATAAGGAAAAAAATAAAACCCTTCCACTTGCATGTGTAAGCGTGTATGCGTGCACGTGTGTGGAGGTGATATGTGTAATGTTGTCGCAGTGATGTAAGATTGTGTGTCACTGTATCGCGCGAGCAGTGCACTCAAGGGCTCCACGTCGAGGGAACGGACCTAGGCTTGAGCCGCTGCCGAAGAGGGCCTAATCTGGTTTCAGGCTTGTGCCTGTGTAACATACTCAAGACTTTAATACAAACAAAGTTAAAATATTATTCTAGGAATCTGTAATGTGCCTTTATTTATTATTAAGTTGCTACGATGTTATGTATATAATTTAATACATGTTTATAACCAAATTTGTGTTCTGTACAATTATCTTCAGAGCGGTCAAAAAGTTTGGCGCTCCACTTTTCAGCATACAAATAAGTGCCTGGCAGAATTGTAAAACACCTCCATAAAAAGTCACACTTCAAAAATAATTTATCTGTGTGCCGGAATAATTTTTAGTCTGTAGTAGTGAGAGAATTTACGCTAAATAAATTACGTTAACAAAGCGACCTATTGTGTAACTTACATATATAGAACATTTAAATTCAGTAGGCTAATTTCTCGCTTCCATTATGTTAAATTGTATACACTCACGCGAACGTTGTATTCGCGCGTTTTCACTGACCACAAACAACGTGCGCATTTTTATCCATGCAATTATGCCGTTCGAGACTCTCTCGAGTCATGTCGTTTCTCGTCCACTTGACTATTCATAATGCGATATGCAAATTAACTTGCACACGTATTATATTATCACTATTCAATCAATGTCTATTTTTTTTCAAAATTTAATATTTATAGTCGAAATTTATCGTATTTCATTTGTCAATCGCTTGGATTTGATAGTGATGTTTCGAATGAAGTAATTTTTATTAGTTGACTAATTATCTTGCATTCTATATATTATTATTCTATATTAATATATAACATTCTGGTATGCGTGTTTGTAACTGTTCTTTACCTAACGGCGCGGCGTTGCATTTGGACGCGTTAAATGACGCTATTGTCAAAATCTGGGGTTTTAAAAATTCTGCGACCATTTTTTTTTGGTAGAATTCTAACATAAAAAACATCAGACTGCCAGCAATTCTCAATATATGTAGTTGAATATTCTATTACTTATTAGCGTTTCTGGGAGTACATACACGATTTGCTCGAACTAACCGAACCCTCTAGCCCTAATATTATAAATGCGAAAATGTGTTTGTTTGTTACGCTTTGACGTCTTAACTACTCAATCGATCATCATTACATTTTGCATACATGTTGCATCTTATTTGAGGGTTGAGTGTTGAAATTGAGGATATATAAAAGGGTATAGTATTTCTTTCATTCAGCTGCTATAAGTTCTATTACACGATAAGGAAATCAACGAAACTCATTTACAGTCCAGTATGTGTATATATACTAGCGGGCTCGGCGGACTTTGTCGTGCCTTGATAATAAAAAAAACTAAAATTCAACAGCAGCGCCACCTACCGGGTCCAATTGTGAATCTAAATCATTCTCGGATCCACTGGTACACGCACACAAAATTTCATCAAAATCGGTCCAGCCGTTTAGGAGGAGTTCAGTGACATACACACGTACCGAAGAGATTTATATATAAAGATATGCACTCACAATTTTCTTCCAAAAACTGTAAACACAAGTACGAACATAATATAAAGAAATCACTTCGATCTAAATACCTCAAGTTAGATTTCTAAATAGATAATACTATCAAGTAGTTACGTAATAAAATGTTTCTCACATCGATGGGAGTCATGACGATGAACTGGAAAATATGGTCCCATATATGGTAAAGTTATACTAATACGAGAAAAGTTGCTGGAACAGCACTCACTTAAATAGCTACCTGGCATGCAGTTAATTAACATGGCAAACGAAAGTTATACGTTAACTTATTGCCTGGCTTCTAAAGTTACTTCAAAGTTGCCGCTTATTGACTTAGAAGTTTCCTGTTGACTCCATTAGTCATATTACACATATTTTTTAACTTTAAAATAAATTTAAAAACTCGGAAAGGACAAAAATAAGAAAAAGGAACAGGAGGAAACCCAAAGCAATTATATTTTTATTAATGTAGGTACTGGCTGGTTACATAAAGATATATCGAATTGAGCCCGAAAATATGTCCTTAGAGTACCTAAAATTCGAATTTTCATGTATAGCCGTGATAGATTGATTATTAAATTGAAATCTGAGTCGGATTAGATTTATATTAAAAAGAAAAACAATAAAATAGTATAACTTTCTAAACATACAATCGTATCATCTTTTTATGATGATTATGTTCACACACAATTTTATATTAAACTTCGTATATAAATAAAATAGTATTTAAAACCTTTTATTGTTATAATTAATACTTAACGGTTTCAAGTAATAATATCGATTATTCCAAATATCTATCACATTGGAATTAGCAACAGTGACAGGAGACAATTATACGTCCTTGACTTTTTTTAGTCAAGTGAAATATATAAAAATATAGTAAATCAATTGAAGATTTCATTTCTTGTAGCCTTAAAAAATGTAATAATTGTTATTTTTGGTTATCATTAATTTATCGTGTTCTCGTTTCCTTTAAAATGACCTCCTTTTTATAAATATATAATTCGTACATAGAAATTGAAAACATGTAAAATATAAAGTACATAGTGGTGAAAAAAAATTAATTAAACAATATATATCTGAAAATACGATAACTATCCAGTGAATCATACAAAAAAAATTATATGTAATTATAAAAGTACATACTAAAAGCAGAATTTTATTTTACAATGTTTTACTTATATACATAAACGTATTTTTTTACATAATAAGTGATGTATAATCCTTTACGCTCGATATTACGAATTGTCAATGTTATAACGTATGCACAAGGAATTTATAAGTAGTTTTTTACTTATAAATTCCTTGCGTATGCAACGTTATAGTTTCCGAACCGAAACGAGAAGGTGATTTACGTAAATTGTAGTCTGTGGTAACAGGTGCTGCCATGCCATCGTAATGACGGTAATTCATCGTAATTTTATAAGTTTGCATATGATTTGCCAGTTAAATCATGGTGCAGGATATTTATTATATTTTATTAAACATAGCTTATATTAATTTATTCTATGTATTCAATTGCCTAATTTACTTATTACCTAGTTTTTTCATTTAGTTATAATTTACTCAGTTTAAAATCTTCTGTAGATTATTATTAAGGTTTTCGTGAAAAAAGATGAACTTTAATTGTTGTAGAACAGGTGACTGTAATATTAAAAATATGCATAGGCTTATTATAAATTCGTCAGCAATTGATATTGTTTTTTCTTCTATTAAATGCTTTACAAGGTATTTACAGACAATAAATGTTACGAAAAATTAATAAAAAAATTAAGGAAAAATTGCATAAACATTTCTTTTTTTTAATGTATTGATATGATATGTTTCAAAATTATAGTGGTTAACTACTTGATTTTATATTAATTATAGTAATATTGCTAAATATAATAAAGATACAACATAGTTCAATTTTTCGAATGAAACTATTTATTTTAGTAAATTTGAATACTCGAGCAACGTAATTTTGTTTATCCGAACTGGCAACACTAAAAGCTGTCAATGTCATACTACGTTAAACGTCATGCGTCGTCCGGCCATCTTGTGTAACCTAATGGTCGCTTCACGTGTTTGATGTATTAAAAATGTCTATGTTGGCTGGACCTCGTCGTAAACAAAAAGTGATTAATTTACGCGCTAAAAACAATGCGTGGAGCGATGACAATAGTAAATTTGGCCAGCGGATGTTGGAAAAAATGGGTTGGAGTGAAGGCAAAGGTTTGGGACTGAAAGAAAATGGTATTGTTGAGCATGTTGTGGCTAAATATAAGAATGACGACAAAGGTTTGGGATTCGAAGACAGAAATGACCAATGGACTAAGCATGAGGACGACTTTAATTCATTACTTGCGAATTTATCCAATGGTAAGTACTCAGTTACTCGTAAGTTAATGATTAGCAGCTATGATAGATTAGATAGTATTTAATTATAGATTTAACGACCTATAATCAATTAAAATATGAACATCAATAACACATACATTTCAAAAAGAGTATATACTTTTATTGGGTGTGGAGTTTATAGAATTACAGCCTTCAATTTTGTTATAAATAAATAGTATTCAAGCTACTTACATTTAAAACTAACTAGTGTGATTTCGCTGAACTTTAGATAATATATTGTCGATTTCTATTGTGTGAAGTGTCAGGGCAGGGAGAAAAGGAATGCCTAATGAGTTTTCTGTAAAGGAAAATGTGTGGAAACAATTAGTTTTTGAGAAATCAGATTTTTACAAGCTAGACATTTCAGAATGTGACTATTTATTATAATTTGTTTCTGGTAATTATGCTTGTTATTCTAACATAAGTTGAACCAGTGCACTGCACTTTTTTCTAACTGACTATGCTATTGGCCTGGTGAGGCCTTTACAGCTTCACCGGACTACAGAGTGTAGCGCACACTCCAAATTTACTTCTTAATTGATCAGGATATAGATTAACTGATTTGACTAATCTGTAACTAATATGATGAATAAAGAATGAAGTGAAATTTGTAATTACTGTTATGATTAGAAAAATGTTAGATAATGGTGTATATAATAATAATAGTAAGTGTCATGCATTCAGAAACCACAAACATGCAGCAAACATCCAATTTACAAAAATATGATCAAAATTTTTTTTTCAAACTTCTTTTTCCCAGTATGTCATTGCTTATGTTTAGCCTACTAGTAAAATTATGTAACTGAAATAATATGAAATCTCAACTCAACTGTATATAATCTAAAGTTGAGCCCAGGACTTTGTAAAAATACACCAGAAATAAAAAATATTTAATTACTGTGAAAATATGTATTTAAAATTATTTCACACTGGCAGTTAATATTATTTTTTTTCGAACTTACTACACTATTCACCTAGCAAGGTCTTAACAGCTTCACCGGACTACTACAGTTAATTTTTATAGCTAGCTACTTGCATAATTATAAATGATGTAAATATAGGCAAAAACATGGAAATGCAGTTTTACTTTGATTAAAAATGTTGATGAACTGAAAGGGATCTGGACGTAGGGTTCTATTATCTTCAAATACCACCCTGAGAAGTATACATCACCATAAAACCACCTACATTTGAATTTACAAAAGAGATAGGTTTCTTCATACATGAATCTGTATAAAGTAATAGGCACATGAATAACAGTAATAGCATATAAAATATATTTTTCTTATCAAGACTATAATGATTATTATTATGTTTCAGGTGATGTTAATGACAATAAACTGCATAGTGGTATATCCTTAGAAGACAAATCAAAGAAAAGCAAAGCTAGAGTTCATTATCATAAGTTTACTCGAGGGAAAGACCTAACACGTTACAGCGAGAAGGATTTAGCAAATATTTTTGGTAAAAAAAGTCTTAAAAGTGAAGCAAAAATGGAAAAGTTAATAGAAGAAGATTTAAAAACTTCTGTTGACCAGGTGTTTACTGAAAAAGGAAGTATGGAGGACTATTTTAAAAATAAAATGGCAGTAATTAAGTCAAAAAATAAAATCCAAACTTCAAATAATAATGAAAATTATGATGAAGCAGATTATATCTTTAGAGGATTTTCAGGAACTAACATAGATGAAGGCAAATCTGAAACATATCAAGGATTTGGTTTTAACTCATTTTATGATAATGAAAAGCAAATCATGGCTACAGATGATAGTATGACTAAAATCAAAAAGAAATTTAGAAAAAATAATTCTAATGAAGAAGACTCGGAAAGTCTTATAAAGAGTGAACCCATTTCTTTGTGTGATTCTATACATAGTTGTGATAACAATAAGAAAAGTAAAAAAAAGAAAAAAGCAAGTTATAACGAACTAGAATCAATGGAGAACAACCATATTGGAAACATTTCATTAAATAGTAAATATTCTAATTTATCTGAAAATTGTACCAACCTCATAGAAACTAAATCAAAGAAGGCAAAAAAATCAAAAAGTAAAAACGGTATTCAAAATGAAGACAGTCCTAATATTGAAACTACACAAATAGAAAATTTGGAAATAAATTCTGATCTACATGATACTCAAGAAAATAAAATAAAGAAATTAAAAAATAAGAAATATAAACAGTTGCAAGAGGAAGTTCAGGAGGATACAAACAATATTGTAGAGAAACAAGATGATGGTCATATACCTAAAAAAAAGAAGAAAAGAAAAAATAAAATTCAGGATTGAAATTTTTTAGTATTTATTATTTTGTATTGTTGTTATACTCATTATACAGTTGTGCCCTATACATAATCAATTTTATTATCCCTTTTATGTGTAAAATCTATGAAGATGCTATGCATTTCCATAATATGATGTTATTATGAAATGTTACATATTTATTTATTTTTCTTAGAATGTTGCATATGCTGTCAATTTTCTATTACTGAAAAAAATATTGATATTGCTATAAACAATGTTCAAAACATTTTTTTTTTTTATATATATTTTATTTTTGGCAACCAATCAAGTAGATTATTATTGTCGTTGTCGAGTATGTAGTGATATTACAAGTTTCTTGTGATGATTTTAATGTTTGAACAACATGGTGGGATTCTTGTTAGAATGTTCCAGGGAGGTTTTGTGGCAAATCAGTATCCATGCTCCGTGGTATTATTTTCCATCCAAGAACAGCCAAGTACGCGAGTTCGAGGCTCAGCGTAAAGCTGATCTTGATACCAAACGCGACCAGCTAAAGGCTCGCCCTCCTGCTGCCATAACATATCATTATGAGAACGGCGTACTTACGTGCCCTCAATGTGCACGAAGTTTCGCCGCAAAGATAGGCTACATAAGCCAACGGCGAGCGCGCCAGCACCATTTCTAAATTTAGGGGTCAAAGTGGTCGCCATGGCCGAAACCGGTCGGAACAAATCATCATCATCATCATTTACATCCACTTCACTTGTGCACATTAACCGAAATATATTACGTAAAACAGTATCAATATTGTAAAATATAGCGTTAAATAGCAAAAGAATATTAATCAAATATAAAATCCACTACATGAAACCAAGATTCTGCCGAAAACTCCTTTTCTCGTGTTAATGGATATATCCTAGTTCTGTAATAGTTTATTATAATTGTTACGGTACAAAGCAAACTAATTTTACAAAATTGTGTTAATTTCGAATCCGTACATACTATCGATAACAAATTATAATCGACTATAAACACCACGGCAAGTGGTGCAACACTAGAACTGTCAATGTCAAACTAGAACGCGTGGTATTTGGAGTGTTCGTAAATGCCTTGGTTACTATTTTGTTTGTGCAATCTAAACACAAATAAAGCGCTATATTATATATAAAGTATAATCCACAAATCAAGAGATGATAATTCATGACGACGTGGAAGTGCCCATGGAAACTCCGATAGAAAAAAAACCTAGACGCGATGTTAAAAAAAAGTTCATTGTTGTTCAAAACCATGTCCGTGAAATAATTTCACATGGCAAGAGTGAAATTAACATAAAATATGGAGCAGATACATCTTGCGAAACAACGGAAAACGTGTCACAAAGGTTACGAAAAATGCCTGTGAGGAATATCAAGAAAATCATACCTCCATCAACGTCTTTAATTGAAGACGAAGACCGTACACATAATAAACCATCGGAAATCAGCAATAGCGATTTAGAGGAACTCAGAACTGTGTATAAGAAGTGTAAAGAGGTTATAGAAAAGATTGAAACAAAGTATGGTCATTTGTTAAATATTAATCAGGGGACAAGCTCTGATCGTTTAAAAACAGATACAGATCATGAACCCGAAGAAGAATGTCAGTGCTCGATGAATAAAAAAATAATTTTTAAGGATGACGGTCAACAAGAAACTATTGATCCTGGAAAACAAGGGCATATTTGTCCAAAAAAGTTGAGATCATCCATAGATGTACCAGTTATATCCAGAAACATTGAAATACATTACAGTGAAAATGAAATACAATTACCCGATGATCTAAAAACCCTATCTAATATGCTTAAGAATCCAGAGTTAGAGATAACTTATCGAAACAAAATCATAGATAAAGTTAAATCTATAAAACAGGAGTTATCAGATGAGATTAGGTTTAATAAGCATTCTTTGATTGAGAAGTTGAAAACGAATCCATATGATTTGTTAGATTTTCAAGGCACAAACTTGGATAGTCTCCCTGGTTATTTATGACTGTTACTTTAATTATTCATTATTAAGACATACATTGATAGCGTTTTAGTCAATTTTATATTGATAACAGATTGACTTTGTGGTGTTACCTTTTTTAAGTAATTATTAAGGTTTATCCTAAAAAAAACCTGGGGGGAATTTTTATATATATAAAAAGAATTATATTATATTATTAAAATTTAAAATTTAACCCTTCACACTCGAAGATTTTTTCATTTGTATTACCTGCAACTCCAAGCGATTTAAAATATTTAAAAATTGAGAGCGTAATAAACCATCAGCTGTACCTTATTTGTCACCAACAGCGAAAAATTCTGTAATTCGTTTTTACGATTTGTTTTTGTTCTTATGTCAAAAACTGAAAATTACTTGCATCGTCTCCATAGCGGAGCCTTCGAGCTTCAAGACAAAGTTTAAATGACTTCGCTCTGGAGGCCTCGAGGGCAAAGGGTTAATATCAGACTAAATTTGATCTTATGACATTGTAGTCTAGATTCTATTTATAAGAGTCCATTCTATTTTAAGGCTCATTTAAGAATGCTATCTTGTTGTTATTTGCTTTTTCAAGTTTCAAGAAACATGAAATAATCTATTAACAATTTATAATGTATCTCATATAATATCATCTTCATATATGGATGTTGATTTTTTTGCAGATGACAAATCTATATTTTTATATTAAAATATATGGGTATATAACTGTATGTAATTTTGTATATTTTAGAGTATCACAGTTGTAGTATATAGTTCTTGTATTAGGGTACTGCCAATAGACTCTTTGCATGATTTATGATTAAAAGCAACTACATTTTTCCATACAGAGCGTAGGCCGCTTCCACTCCACACTATTCACATCTGAGAAAGACAATTTTCTTTTTTTTTTTTTTTTTAACGTGGGGAAATCCCTTATGGATACTCACCCTCCCGGGGGAGAGAGTGGGTTATGTCCGACTCGCACAGAATAAGCCATCTTTATTTAAGCTTATCCTACTAGCCTTTACATCATGTCACTATGAGGACCAGTTATGCACTTCCCATAGAGTGATGCTTTTTTCTATTTTCAATATTTCCATGCCCACTTTGGAGTTAAGAGTATGATGTAGGTCTGCCTGGATTTTTTTATCCTGTTTGATCCTATCCATAGTCTACTGGTTGATACTTTGCCAATCTATACCCCTAATAATGCTTTAGTTTGCCTAGCTTTCTGGATGATTTACTGTGTTAATTCTCAGATTTCAACTGTTCGATAAGTTATTAACACTCATAAAATCTTTCACAACTGAAGTACATTTATTTATCTACCTTTGGACTTTGATCTGTAATTAATAGTTACTAAAATCAGTAAACCAGGTATTCCTTTTAGTACAAAATCTTATATATGCATAGTTAATTCTGTACCTACTATAATTTATTGAAGCAAAAAATTACATTATTAAAAAAATATGTTTGGTAATATTAGCTTATTAAATACAAATTACTGTGTTGTTAAGAAGCTGCCTCAAAGATAATACAACGGTAATGTTTGTATCCTATTTTGTTCATCAAGTCTTATAATAAATACTCTTATTGTAACTCCCAATTTATGTGCAAATTTGAAAATATTTAATCTTATGTTCAAGTGAAAATACATTTGTTGATAATAAACAATAATGCTACTTAATAATCTTGTTTACTTTAATGACAAATTAGTGTTAACCATTTAACAAGTGTGCAATAGTTAAGTTTAAGTTATTTACCTTTTTATGTAATTATTTTAGTGTAGTATTGTTCATAAGTGCCTTCTCAGGGCCTAAAGAGTATAAAGAATTTTTGATTTTGAATAAAATATGTAATAATCATATAAATTGTTCTTTTTTTGTGAATTACATATTCTGGGTTCTTTACATTTGCAGTACTCAGATTTCCCTAATGTCATTATTAACACTAAATAACTTCTCCATTTATAAAAGTGACTAAAAATATGAAAGTTATATATATATATATATAAAATATCTTTTTTTGATAAACAAACCATGACACATTGATTTTAAATTGTAGACACGTACCTCAACATTCTTTATTGCATTATGTGTTATAATGTGTTTGCATCATATTCGTATATAGATTTTATACTTAGTAAACTCTTTCTATGATATGTGCATATATAGAACTTCCATATCCTTGACGTGTTACAATTAGAATACATATTGTAGTGCCCATGTGTATAAGTATGCAATTGGTTTTTATATCTTTAATCTGTAAAAAGGTCTCTATATTATTAGAGCTTTTTTTTCGAACTGACTACGCTATGAGCCTAGCATGGCGTTAACAGCTTCACCGGACTGCGTATTAGAGCTCTTATAGAAATTGCTTGTTGCAGTGTCTGAAAATTATCTATCTACAAATTTTAAATTTATGTAACACATCTGAATGTGTGAACATTCATTACCTTTGTGATATTATACTGAATACCAATGAAGCCTATAAACAGGATTCGTTAATTCTCATCTACTTTCGTATTCTATCAAGAGCACTATGTAAAGTATCTACGTGGCATCATAATGAGATTAATAACAGTTTTATCGTATTAAATTCGCAAAAAATATATCAAATACAACCCTAAATCATTACTACTAAAGATCATAGTGTTCGCTAGTATCGCTTCGCTTTTCTGATTCCACGACGCGCTGGCCAGAATGTCCATTGTCTTCCAACACGCACGTTTTGCTCAGCTTCTTCAATTTTATATTCAATTTTAAACCTTAATGGATAGTGTTAGGTGTAAGTTTTAATTTCGTACGAAGTATTTTGTTTTTGTAAATAGTAAATGCAAACCGAATAACGATGTAGCCGCATACCGCTTACTGTGAACCGGACAGCTTTGTGAAATACAAAATAATGCGCTGGAATTCAATCTGACGCCTGTATACCCCAGTATCGAATGACTAATGACGGACACTAGCTATGATTGGGCCAGACCTATTTATCGAAACGTGATTAATGATTAAAACGTATTAAAGTAGTGCATATTTTATATTTAGTTGTGATTAAGTACGAAATATGTTTCCGTTAAATAATTCGTGACACAAGATTAGTAGTTTAAAAAATGTAATGTTGGGCTCTGACCTAAAAAGGAGGTTCGTTCTCTGATGTATCATTTAATACTGCTTAGTAAACAAGACGTTTCATTTTGAGGTTATATAAACTGTCATTTGAGTGTGAATAACTGGTCCCAACGTCATAATTATCCCAATTAAATACAATATTAAAAACAAAAAATGAAATAAATTATTGTCAGAAAAGATATAATAGATATAGGTACGCACATAACACTTCCATGTACAAGACTTTATTTTTATATATCTTTTTTAATTTAATTATCTCCATTGCATTCTTAATAAATTTAGATAAAGTGGAAATGTTTATTATTTGTCCGGGCTCCTTCGAAACACCTAAATCGTTTTTAATTAAATTATTACTGGTTGTTTCTGGACTTTTCTAATTATTATCTAATTTACATGTTATTGCGCTTTTCCAGAAGGCAGGCTAGGTAATGACAAAGTTACATTAAAAAATAATAATATGCTGTATACAGAAACGGTCGAGAATGGTGGTCAGTCTAAACACCTACTTAAAATTTTAGTGATTTTCAATTACTTAGTTATGCAAATAATTCGAGAATAAACGCCATGTACATCCTATAAAAGGGCACAAGTGTTAAAATAACACCTACATATTCAAATTCAGAGAATTCAGCTGGCCGAGCTACTTCTCACCGAACGTTTGGTCAATACTTTCTTCGCGGAGTGCCTCTGCATTCCGCTACCGCCTGCTAAGTTACAAGTAAACAAAACATTCGCATACCAATACGGTCTCCGTACATTTAAATACCGTTTAACCGACCACATTAAGAAGAAGTTTATTACTTACGTGAATTAGATATTACAACAGTCATTTTAATTTTGTCGTTTTTACTACAGAGCTTTGACAAGGCTCTTCCATGCACTCATATGGCGCGAGGCGGCACCTTGGTTAGACGCCTACGATGAGACCTTCGACGTAATAAAAAAGTTTTTATCCGAAGAGTTTATTGGTTATATAGAATTATTCTGAAGCTTCAATTATCGATTAAAATTCTAGTAGTGTTTGTGAATTAATTTACTGAATGTAGTGTACGGTTAAATTATTGTGAAGTACGAAATACTTTATAGTGCCATAAATGAATAATATTAATTGGAATACAATGAAATTGGATAATGTTGGATTCGAGAAATTATTGGTGCGTGGCTTCATTTTATTTTTACATATATTGTTTTGCTTATTGTATAGAAAATATATGTTGAACTAGATCTCAGAATGTATACTATGATAATTCCAACTTAATTCTTCTATAGTTGTAAGTTTTGTTTGAAAATAATCATATAGTTACGATAAAATTCGATAATTACATTAAACTAGACGATTTGTTCATCATAAATTTGAGCGTATTAATGTAAAAAAATATATAAATTATATATGTTCAAATATTTGATTTATTTCAATTTATGAATAAGCCGAGATGTTGTGAATATGAGCTGATTATTCGGTAGGTAGGCTATTATAGTTAGCGAAACAATTGACTTCTGGAACCTAAATATCAGCACTGGCTGAAATCGATGCTCAAAGTGACGTTTGTACATTTGGTTGGCGGGATCTATGTCTATACCCCACAGTATTTTTTTCACCTTTACCAGTACTATAATAACACAAGAAATATCCAACGTTAGAATTAATATATTTAATCTATATTTATAAATCTGTAGTTCTGTCTATACGTTTCATTATTTTCCTGAAATTGTGGGTTAGATACCCATTGTGAAGATCACGAATATACTTAATGTTAAAAAAAATTGTCTGTGTGTTTGTATGGTCGGCTTTAACTCAAAAACGTCTTGACCGATTTTTATGAAGTTGTTACACGAGTGAATTATACAATTCATCAATCGATACAGTACTAGAATTATTAACGTAATTAAAAAAAAATCGTAGAAATTACACGGCGAGTTTACGTTCTTTAAAAATTATTGGAATATAAGAATTGCCAATATTACTTTTATAGAGAGTGAATGTGAAAATTTTTGAAAAGAATTAAATTTTATTCAGTATCAAATGATCTTAATAATAGTTTGTACAAGGAAGATCTATATATACCTTTTCGAGATTGATAGCCTACAAAAATTATCAGTAATGCTGTCAAAAATTATAAAATACAGCTGTATTTCAATAAAATAAAATAATGTGTCACCAATAATTAGGTCGTTCACAAAAAGCATGTGCGAAGCCGCGAGCTATTGTTAGTAATATGTACATAGATATAAAACTAAGATAAAGATTATAACAAATTACTAAACAGCAATTTACTAAAAGCTTTTTTAAAAAAAGTGAAAGTGGTTTTTAGGTAAAGTATTTTAAATTCATATATTTAAACATCCAACGGTATTCTGAATTATGTAGTCATTTATGTCGTAATGAATCTGCAAACATGTTGGAGACATCTAAAAAACATGTGGGTTTCAAGCTTTCAAGAGATATTTTACGTCTGTCTCTTTACGTCTCTTTATGTCAAACTTTTTGACCGCACTGAATATACAGAACACGAATTGATTTAAAAATAGTTATAATATAATGTGTATATGAGGTTTGATGATTTATGAGGTGGTAGAGCCACGCTGAAGCTATTACTGGTTTCAGCATGAATACGTCGGCTAGCCCGGGGTAGTACCACCCTCTCGCAGAAAACCGACATGAAGTAACAGTGCTTGCATTGTTGCGTTTCGTTCGGTCAGTGACAGCGCCGAATAACCAACCTCCTCTTCCCCTTCCCCCCTTCCCCACTACCCCTTCCTCAAACACGGGGTGACAACACACTTGCGACTCTTCTGGTGTTGCAATATTTTAACTTTGTTTTCTATGCAATCATCGTAGGTTTTTTTGGCGGATCTTGAAACTATCATGTATAGAGATTTTATTCATAATATCGCCTTATTAGACACTATATTGTGAAATATTAGAGGTATTTCATTATGTACAACTCGATTACAAATAATTACACGGAACATGAATACTAAAGTGTCACAAAAACTACCCGTTAAAATGTAACAAGGTCATTATTAAATATGAACATGGAAGTTTTTAAAGAATGGACTAGAGTTAATGAAATGAATAATCTATTAGAATGGTAAATTAAAAGAAGAAGAAAATAGTTTTATGGGGGAAAGAAGAGGAGGTAATGGTTTTTATTTTTGGAAAATTTAACAAGGATTTATTTATTTAAGAAAATATAATAAATAATTAATAATACAAATTTTAACCTAATATATATATTTCTTGTGTGCGTGTGTATGTGACTGAACTCCTCCTAAACGACTGGACCGATTTTGATGAAATTTTTTGTGTGTGTTCGTGGAGATTCGAGAATGGTTTAGATTCACAATTGGACCCGGCAGGTGGCGCTGCGATCAACTTTTAGGATTTTTTTTTGTTTTCAAGGCAGGACAACGTCCCGCCCGGATAATAAAAAAAAACTTTGAAGTTAGACATATGCTATCGCTGACTGTTTCGTTGGCATTATCAAGCTCTACAACTTTTCTCTAAAAACAAACATATATCTCTCAACTTAAAGGAGGTTTTTAAAAAAGTTTTTTTTTCAACCTTTTTTTCCCCTTTAAAAACCCAAACAAAAAAAAAAACTTTTTATATTTGGGGAAAATATATATACCATAAAAAAAAAAAAAATGGGGGAAAAAAATTAAAAGGAAAACCCAAAAACCCCCCCCCCACCCCCCATCCGCTTAGTATTAGTATAGATTTAACATGGCCAAAGCCCAGACGCTTTCTAGTAGGTATGATATACAGATGTGGTGCTTATACGAATAACAAAACTCAGTGAATTTTGCTAATTAAGTTTTTTGACATACCAACACCCTATTAATATTCAGTTATTATACACACATCAAAAAAGTCTAAGCAACATGCGTGATATTACAAATTTTACCATTTATATTAATTAATTTCTAAGTATTTACTAAAACAAAGTGGGTAGGAAAGTAAATTTTTTTTTTATTGATGAAATACTGGCTGGTTGTAAAAAAAAAAAATGATTATTTTTTTTTTTTTTATAAAAAAAAAATAAATGAGAATTTATTTGAATTTAATTGGGTTTTAATTAATACGTTTATTATTAATTTTATAATATTACCAACAATTAAAATAAAGTAAGTGAAAAAATTAAATTGTTAGATATTCTTTACGTAATGAAGGGAGGTAATTTGATGGAAGATGAAATGAAAAGAGGTGTGGGGAGGGTGGAAGGGGAAGAAATAAATCTCAGGTTTCTCGACATTTTGGTATTAATAGAAGTGTTATTTGTTGTCTTTGGCAGGGAAAAAAAAAAAAAGGAGAAGCCGGTGAACAGCATCCAGGGGAAAAAGGAGAAAAACCACTCGGGAAGAGAGGAAAAAATAAAAGACTGAAAGAGGGGAGAGGAGGTAAACCGGGGGGGAGAGAAAAAGGAGGGAAAAAATATAAAGGGGGGTGGAGGGGGGTCAAAAAAGGGGAGAAACGGGTGGAAGGGGAGGGGATAAGGGGTGGGCGCCCAAATAAGTGCCCAGAGAATTGATAGGGGAAATGGGGGTGGAGAAAAGGAAGGGGGAGGGAAAGAAAAAATGGAAAGAAGGAAAAGGGGAAAAAAATAATTTTTCGGAGAGGTGAGGCTCGGGGAAAAAGGGGAAAAAAGGAGGGGGGGGGGGAAGAGGGGGGCGGGGAAAAAAGGAAGGGAGGGGGGGGGTGGGAAGGAAATCCAAAAAGGGGGGAAAAAGATAAGATATGGGGGGGGAATAAAAAGAAAGGGGGAAGAGGAGTGGTTTTGTAAATGGAAAAAAAAAAGGAGAAAAAAAAATTGAAAAAATTTTCAGACATAATGTCTACCCATTTGCACAAACCTTTGGCTCCGATTTAAAGTTAATGATGAAAAGGCGGGTTCAAATACAGTCGGGAACAGTGAATACTTTGCAACGGAGAAAATCCGGGTATTGCCCTGGCCTGGAAAATCGCAAGATCACAACCCATCGAGCAGGATGGGAAATGTCCAGAGACGTGTTTTGAAGGAATTGGAGGGAGGGAAAAACAAAGAGAAGGATTAGCTAAAATTCATTGGGAGGGAATAGCAAGAAGAATAAAAATTATTAATTCAATGAATAATGTTGCCGACAAGATCTGAATAGCAGAGGAGAACATAATATGTATTAAATTTTCTATTCTTTCACAATAAATACATTTTCTTTAGAAAATTTATTATGTAAGAAAAAAAGGTTAATATTTTATTTATTTTAGTATATACAATATATATTAATATATTTATTTATATAATAAAAAAAAATAATAAAGAAAGATATAATATATAAATAAAATAAACATAAAAAAATAATATAAAAAAAAAAAAAATAAAAGAGAAAAAATCAAAAATTAAATAGAGGTTTATTAACAAAAATTGCTAACACTCAAAATAAAAATAGTTGTCTACATACATATAATTAAGTTTTGATATAATATAATCATATTATTAATGTTTTCGTTAAGGTTACGCTGATTGAAAATATTTGAACGTCATAAAGTATGCCAGAATAGGAATTATAGCGAGAAACTGGATTTCACTTTATATTTATTAGGTTTTATGTATTTATTTATATATTATACTAATTAGAAATAATACCCATCGAACATGGAAATGTTAAATGATCAACATACTGTTGATATTCTTTGGGCGTTAGTTAATTAACCTTTTTGTTTTGGACAATTAACCCCTGGCGTGATGACACAAAAGACTAGATTATCAACTTTTCAAAATAACAAAACATAACACATATTAAATTAACAATCTGTCACTTGGCTTGTGATTTTCTTTATTTTTACAATATTTTGATAATTAGTGCAAAAAGGTTTTAAATGACGTAACTTTGATAGTAATTTAGCGATTAAAATGACAAATGTAGGTGAACAAAATTAGTCTTATTCTGCAATAAGTGAGACTAGTTTAGCGTTGTACTTAAGTGTAATTACAGTGTATTTAATAGTCACTAGTGTAATTAGCACGAGTGAAGCGTGTCCTAAATACTAGATGACAATTATTTACATTTTTTAAATCTTTTTATTTGGAAACTTTTACAATCTACACTTTACATTTTTGATAGCACTAGTAAGCTCCCTTGACGTCATCGGGATTTGTATCTTTTTAAGTAACGACACTTACCGTGTTATTACAGAAAAGTTAAATACATATTAAATACTTGGTTTAAAAAGGTTTCGTAATAAATGCACCGCGCTCGCTCGAGGCAAGTTCCCGTTATCCCTTTTTCACAAGTCTAACCTAACGTAACCAAAGCGAGACAAAAGAGCAAGATGGCGAACATTCAGCGACCGCGGTGCATTTAATACGAGACCTTTTTAAAGCCAGGATTCAATATGTATTTAACTTTTTTGTAATAACACCGATATATTTTAATTTTTATTTAGCTCTGACAGTTTACGCAGCGCACGTCGATATGGGTTTCAGATGGCAGGATTTTTATTCTAAGGACATGACACTTATCGTCATACTCTGACCAATTTGAACAATAACCGTTATGTATGTATTATGCTGATGTATAAATTGTGCTACTGTACAGTTTTACCAAAACCGTTCGATAGTTCTTTTGTGAAAGAGTAGCCAATCCCTCACAGAGTTTTTCGTTTATAATATTAACATGGTTACATTTAAAACCCCCAGAGTTTTGTGGTGTAAAGTTATTTTTCAATCCTCCAGTCCTCCAGGAGCAATATTTAGTGCAATTCCTCGTTAGGGACATGTTATAATAAAAAGTAACAAAAACCATCCATAGCCTGACAGACTTCGTAAATTGGAGAGATGTTTCTTTCCCTACCGTAAAAAGTTAGTTATTATGAGGTATGTGACTGAACTGGATCCTGAATGTTGCAAGCAGTTTTAGTTTTGAAAGTCTAGTGTGATCAAATCAACTGGGCTCTCACGATTCGCTATCAAGTGTTTTGTGTACTAAACATCCTTGGCCACATAAATCTTACCCATACGTTCTTCCCAAATGGTGGACAATATCGCTATATATGAACTCTTTAGCGAAGTATTTTCCTAGCCAATATTATGAATGCCGTATAGAAATTAATGTTGTTTTATTGTATTTTAAACTTTATAACGCTTTAAATAAAGCTTTTTCTAATTCATTTTGAAGGACAAGGTGATCTTAATGAATCTTAATAAAAATATGGTTTGAAGTTTTGGAGTTTACTGGTTTCAGCATGAATACGTTTCGTTCGGTCAGTGAGAGCGCCGGAGGACCACCTCCCCTCACTTTCCCAACCCCTCTCCGACCACAGGCTGACAACGCACTAGCGACTCCCCCGGTTACTAGTGTCTATGGATAGTGGTGATCACTTACCATCAGGTGACCCGCCTGTTCGTTTGCCCCCTATAATATAAAAAAAAAACTATTAAATTTATCGCCATTCGATGCAGAATTTTTCATAGATAGTTCTAAAATTACTTATTTTTGGATTCAACTGAGTATTTGCTATTTTCTTAATGCCCTACATGCGGGCGGGAATCAGCTTCTTCATTATGCAGAATGATATTCAGTTATGTATATTTCTCGTCTAAACAAATAAAACATCTTCGCAAGTCTCCCCAAAACAACGTTTTTCTAGTCATTTCTAAATAATTAATAAGTCAGGTACTGCAAAGTAATGCGTTCAGTGTATGGCTTCGTTACCACATTCCGAGCTCGGCCCGTAAGCTTACTTATAACGCAAATTATGCCTCGATCAATATTGTATCATTCCATATGCATTGCTCAAATGAGTAATGATGAAGATTGTATGAGAGTGGCCGAATATAGAAGTGTAGGAAGATCGAAAAAGGTTTGGATAGAGTGTGTTAATATGGTGTTTTTATAAAAGTGAATGCTGAGTTTAAATGTATAGAGTAGAGTGGATGAAATATATTTTGCCGGCCCTGTAGCTGGGTTAAGGGTATGATGCAATTCTGAAGTTTGGATTTTTTGTTTTAAAATCTGCGCGTATATTTCATTTGTGGCATATTCAAGTAAAGATTTCAATGATCTCTCTGTGGAATAGCTTATCGCATATGTACTAGGTTTTTTGTTAATATACTTTGTTATGAGAATGGTCGATAATTATCGCGAAAAGACAGACAGACAGACGCGGCAGAGGACTTTGTTTTATACTATACTAGCGGCCCGCTCCGGCTTCGCACGGTTATAAAATATATAGCCTATGTCATTCATTGAAAAAAGGATTAAAATCGATCCAGTAGTTTTGATTTATTCATTACTGCCCGTGGCCCGTCTGCGTTTGTTGCAATGTAAGCGGAAAAATGTAAATATTTACAACATCACATTAGAAACCTCAAAAATAACAGTATTTCTCCACTATTTAATGGATGTTATTATAGATATAAACGTGCCTCTTCAATCGCTCTACCTATTAAAAAAAACCGCATCAAAATCCGTTGCGTAGTTTTAAAGATTTAAGCATACATAGGAATATAGGGACAGAGAAAGCGACTTTGTTTTATACTATGCAGTGATAATGATTATATTATCTATATATACTCAATATCATTTGAAAGTTTGTAAGAAGTAGTTTCTGGAACTATCCGAATCTAAAAGTTCTTAGGAATATATTTTATTATTAAATTTGTATTGTAATTAACCCGTGTTGTAATTGTAACTAAATCATTTGCAGTAAATTGATAATTTGTGAATATAATAAACAATTCCAAATATTAAAATTTCTAACGTATCTTTTTATTCAAGACGACAATTTCGAATGAAGTTATAAAGTA